>CM054057.1:600057888-600224655 GCA_028641055.1 Alopecurus myosuroides | reverse complement strand
TCATAAAGTATCTTATATTTTGTTATGGAGGGAGTAGTACGCAATACCCTAATGGGCACACGTATCGGAAGTGTGGAACCGATATGTTTGTCTAAAGTGTGCCGTAGCCTCAGCCGGTGTGGGCCCAAATTGTTAGTTAGTCGCACTTTAGCTAGTTGCAACTTTGCAAAGATGAGACTAGTTGTGCTATTAGGTACGGAAATCTGTGTTGCAGGAAAATCTGATGTTTCGAGTTATTCTATTTGGCAACTTGGCTGGCTATCTCGTTGTAAACAGATAAATTATCTAAAATGCCCGAAGCTCTGAGAACTATATTTTATAGATTATGTGTAAAACAATAATATTTGACATATATATCCCAAAAGTGTATCATAAGTGGGATTATCACTTATTGCAGTTTGATATACTCCCTCCGATCCATATTAATAGGTGCTGAAGTGGATGTATCTAGCAATAAAACATGTCTAAATACATCCACTTCAGCACCTATTAATATGGATCGGAGGGAGTATATACACTTCGAAAAGACATGTCCTTCCCTTTACCTCCGTTTTTCTTGGTCACCTACGTATTTTCCCGCACGACATGTTTCTTGTGTGCGGTTTGTTCCCTACAACATGTGTAGTTGGGTGTTGAAATCTTACTCCTACTCCCTCCGTTCAACAATAGATGACTTCCTTTTGTCTAAATATGGATGCATTTAGACATGTTTTAGTGTTTACATTTATCCACCCCTAAACAAATGGAAGTCATCTATTGTTGAATGGCGGGAGTACATGTTTCGTCGGCGGTTGACTTCGTCTATGGTGGACGCGTAGGGTTTGCTCCAGTTCTGTATTGCCTAGCACGTTGTCTCGTGTACCACTGCTTTGACTAGATACATATTTGATGTCCACCCCTGTGGACCCTATAGACAACTCTTCTTTAGTTTGTTTTTCCCTATGCCCCCGCATCTCCTTACACCTCCTCCATTCCTCGCCAATCTCGTTCATCGATGTCCTCGGCTCCGCCCTTTGGCTCAACGTTAGCATCTAGGAATGTCAACAACATGCCCACTGCCACAACCAAGCGTCCTACGAGATGCCAGGGCGCGTGGACATCTGCGGCCCATATGAAGGGGGCCCTATGTATCGCTTCAAGCGAGTTCTATTGTTCGACTCGCTCGAAGGATTCGCTTCTCCTCGATATGCCCATTAAGGCTAGAAGCCCACTTAAAAGAGTACGCATGCACGCCTTCATTGTTGCGCAGAGTACATCCAAGTTCTTATTGTTGTGCAGAGTACGTCCAAATTCTTATTACGAAGCTAAAGAGAAGAAAGAACTTTCTTTATGCAATTCTCAAAAAGAAATGGCTTTCTGAACATTTTTTAAAATTTCAACATTTTTATAAAAATGAATGATTTCTAATTTTAAACAATTTTTAAGTTTGAATGATTTCCAAATATAAATGATTTCAAAACATGAACAAATTCTACATATGAAAAATTATCAAATTTGAACAAATTTTAATCCGAATATTTTTTTCATTTTTCAAATTTGAACATTTTAAAGTTTGAATATTTTAAAGTTTTAACATTTTTAGTTTGAATAATTTAAAAAAAATTAAGTGAACCAAAAAAATTTAACAGAAAATACGGATGCACCAAAAATAATGGTGAGCCAAAATAATATTGAACCAAAATTTCCGGTGAACGAAAACTAATAGTGAATCGAAAAATCTGGTGAACCGAAACAATAGTAAACCAAAATGTTTGGTGCAGCAAAAAAACCGATTAACCAAGAAATAGTGAAACAAAATTTCGGTGAACCAAAATGGTTCCAAATTTGAAAATGATTCTGAATTTTTTATAATAATTTCAAACTAATAAAAAACAAATTTTTAAAAGGGTTTCACATTTGAAAATAGTTTAGTAAAAATAGAAACAAAAAATTATTCATATTTTTTTAAATATCAAAAACGAATATTTTCAAATAAATGAAAACAAACCTAATAATAAAAAAATAAAACAGTAAAAGGAAAGAATAAAACGGAAAAGAAAAACAAAGACAGAAAAGAAAATGGGAAAAATGAAAAAATGATAAAAAAGTAGACAATAAAAATATTTAAAAATAATATTGGACACAAACGTGTTGTAGCCCAGTGGTTGTGCCCTGACGCTCTGAAGCAGAGATAGGTTTGAATCCCCCATTTACATCATATTTTCTTATCTTTTCTCTTTAAAACTAATGGGCCGGCCCGCTTAGAACTTGTATGCGGGCGAGTCCGAGTTACAACTCGCAATGAGCGATATATATCTGTCGCGGCTATGAAGTGGATTTTTTTCTATGCTACGAATCAAAGAGACCCTCGAATTCCTATACGATATTTCCTGTAAGATGCAATCATTTGTTGAATCAAACAATGTGATTCGGAATCTTTTTAGGTCAATTAGTATGAACTTATGATGCTTAAAATTCTCACCCCGCTATGGTCAAATTTCTGAGTCCGCCTATAGGTAGGATGATTGTGCACTTATACGTTTTGGGTGTGCGCATGTGTACGTAAGTGTGTGGTTGAAAACACAACACACAAACCCGTGACTATATTCATCTTCCACCCGAAAACACACAAAAAACTACTAACTCCGTTTAAATTATTTTGCTCAACTTTGTCATGCATATATACACTAAAACACGTCTAAATATATCCATATTTTAATTAATCCGAGTTGGCGGAGGGAATATAATTTAAGCTCAAAATTAAGATCAACCATGTCCATTATATCTTTTTTTTTTCTTTTTTTGAGATTATGTCCATTATATCTTAATCCGATGAAACTTACCTGGCCAAAACTAAGACCAACCCCGTCCGTTATATCTTATAGAGTATTCCCTTCGTTCCAAAAATTCATGAATTTTATTTGTTTAGATATAAAACTGTATAGACATTTTTAGTGTATACATGGGTGCATATTTGGAAAATTTTAAGTCGTGTATTTTATAACGGACGGAGTATATCATGTTCACTGAGGTGTCATTAGTAGAAACCACACTTTTCATTCTGATCCAGAAAAAGCATTGGTCCCGGTTTTTGGTGCCGGGGCAGCAGAAATTTCCTCAGGGCATTGGTCCCGATTTGTTAGCCGGCATTTGTCCCGGTTTGTGGCATGAACCGGGACCAATGCCTCGCCACACGCCACGTGCCACGCGCAACGGCATTGGCCCCGGTTCATGCCACAAACCGGGACGAATGGCCCCCTTGCCCTACATATACTGCCTCCCAGCCCCCTTCCCTGTGTTTTTTTTCTTGGAGGAGTGAGAGAGGTGGGTGCTAGTGTGTGTTCTTTCACTATGCACACGAGGTGTTCGACGAAATACCCGAGCTACACATAAGCTCACAGAAAATGGTATCTTCGACCGAGGTTAGCAAACTTATCTTTTTCATCCGTAATTGATACAAAAAAAAATTATATTTGTCGATGTATTGTGGTCATTTATCTATTGAAGATGTTATTGTAATGTTTTTTGATAAACTTAATTATACGATGCAGATGGATGCACGGCAGCGATGGATGTACGGTGACCGACGCACTTCCGAGTATATGGAAGGCCTGAATGAATTTCTCGCTGTAGCTCAGGCGAAAAAAGATAATGGCTTTATGTGTTGCCCATGTGTTGATTGTCGGAACGTCAGGGAGCACTCTTCCTCGAGAGTCCTTCACGGCCACCTACTTCGGAGAGGTTTTATGCCCAGCTATAATTGCTGGACCAAGCATGGAGAAAGAGGCGTTGTGATGGAAGACAATGAAGAAGAAGATGATGATCCTTTGTTCCCTGAATGCGATGATACTGCATGCAGGGAATATGCTCGAGAGGCAATAATAAAGTGGTTATTATCTTATTCCTTGTTTATGATAAATGTTTATTTCTCATGCTAGAAATGTATTAACCGGAAATGTTGATACATGTGTGTTTAATAAACAAACAATGGTTCCTAGTAAAGCCTCTCTTTTAACTAGCTCGTTGATTAATAGATGGTCAAGGTTTCCTGATCATGAACATTGGATGTTGTTAATAACGAGGTCATGTCATTAGAAGAATGATCTTATGAACACATACCCAATATCAAGATAACAATACGATCAAGTCATTTTGTTTATTGTTATATGTTGCGTACGAAGTAACTTATTCCTTAGACCATGAGATCATGTCAATCACTGATACCGGAAGGGTGCTTTGATGTCATAAAACGTCACACCGTAACAGGGTGACTATAAAGGTGTCGTTAGGTATTTGGAAAGTATTAGTTGAGGATCATCAATCAAGAGTGAGATTTGTCCATCCAAAATGACGGAGAGATATACTCTGGGCCCTATCGGTGATATCACATCGATACCGCTTGCAAGCACGTGATATGATCACAAGGATGTTATATCACGGGAACGAGACAAGAGTACTTGTCGGTAACGAGATTTATCAAGGTATGGTTGATACCAATGATTGAATCTCGGACAAGTAAAATATCGCGAGACAAAGGGAATAGTTCACGATGTTGTTGGTTCACACGATCACGAGAGTCATCGTTGAATATATAGGAGTCATCACGGATATCCACATCCCGATGTTGATTATTGATCGGAGAGGAGTCTCGATCATGTCTATCTTATTCACGAACCGTAGGGTGACACACTTTAGGTTTGATGACGCGTTTGAGAGGATACGGAATATCAAAGAATATTTTGGGCAGCACCGAAATTGTTTTGGGGAAAATTGAAATAGTTCAAGGGGTTTTTCGGCGAATGGTTGTTAATAGAATTAACAAATGATTCGAGGTGCTTTATGAAAATGTTTGTTAATAGAATTAACAAATGCTGAAATAAAGAAATAAAACTATTTTATTTATTTATTAAAGAAAAACTCTTGGATTTTCTAATTGGGGTTTCAAAGGAAAATGAGTGGGTGAGAGTAGAGTGTCCACTCACATCATGAGGGAAGAGGTGGGGGAACACCATGGGGCTGGCCGCACCCCCCTTGGGCTGCCTCCCCCTCTCCTATAAAAGGAGGGTGAGAGCTCTCCCTCCTCCACACACTTGCCCACTAGTTTTTCCCTCCACCCGCTGCTCCATTCCATGGTCTCCGGCTTGGCGAAGCCCTGACCGTGGGATTCTTCTTCACCACCACGCCATCGTGCTGCTGGAGTTCCGAGGGATCCTCTACTTCCGCGCCCCGCTGGATCGAGGGAACGGAGGTCGTCATCAACCGTACGTGTGACCGATCACGGAGGTACCGCCGGATGCGGTGCACTTCTTCTCGCTACCGGAATCGGTGTGAGTACGACTACGCCAACAACGAGATTTGATCTCGTAACGCTTTGTGTCTTCGAGGGTATGTGTTCTCCTTAACCCTCTCTTTGCCCGTTGCACATCGTCTCCTAGATTAGATCTTGGATTTTCGGGTGTCTCTCGCGTAGGAAATTTTTTGTTTTCTATGCAACGACTCCTTCAGTGGTATCAAAACCGGATCTATGCGTAGATGTTTTGTACGGGTAGAACACATAGGTGTATGTGGGCGTCTATGATCATGTTATTGCCTCCTTGAGTATTTTATGATCTTAATGACATAGTAGGATGAAGTTGCCCCAGACTAAGTTTACGTGTACTATGTACGCGAGAGTTGTCTCACTTGTAGCTAAGGGAGTGTCCGTTTCTCCTACTATAGTTAAGATCTAATCTACGAAGGGTTGTTAAAAATGTGTTTATCAACATTGTGGTTGATGTTCGTAGGTATGAACGGTTCTATCCTCGAAAGCCCTAAGCCACGTAAAATATGCAAAAATAAATTAGAGGCGTCTAACTAGTTTTTGCTGGGCATATGATGTGATATGGTCAATATTACAAATTTGATTATGAGATGATCTATTTTGTAAATTATTGATATACCGGAAGGTATCCATATGGTTGTCTTATTATTGATGGACAATCAAGATTGGGGTGCCATGGTACTTGGTACCACGCCGGTGGAATGATGGAGATCATACCATGATGCACATGATGGAGATCAAGTGCAAGGAGGACCATATCATATCAAGTTATCCTTACATGTGATGTCTGTGATGTTAATCCTTTTATGCATTTTGTTTTGCTTAGATAGCGACGGTAGAATTATAAGATGATCCCTCTCACTTAATATCAAGATAATAATGTGTTCTTCCTTAAGTATGCACCGTTAAGAAAGTTCGTCGTTTCGAGACACCACGTGATGATCGGGTGTGACAGACTTAACGTTCGCATACAACGGTTGTTTTCAAGCCTAGGATGTACAGACATGGCCTTGAAACACACGCAATACTACGGTTCTACTTGGCGAGCCTAGCATGTACAGACATGGCCTCGAAACACGTAACCGAAAGGTAAAGCATGAGTCATATGGATGATATGATGAACATGTCGATGTTCGCCTTTGAAGCTACATCATCTCACGTGATGATCGGTTTTGGTGTAGTGAATTTGGTTCGTGTAATCACTAAAGATGACTAAGAGGGATGTTGTTTTTGAGTGGGAGTTCATGGAATAATTTTTGAATGAACTTGAACTTATTTATCATAAACAACCAATCAAAGTGAATTTGCACAAATTGTAGTATTCATTGGCATCCACATAATTACCTTACACTTAGATTGTTAATTGACATATAACTGTTATGATCTGGTAAATACCATTTAAGATTGGTACCGTATTAGTGAAATTTAAAATTGAATCCTATTGTAGATTTTCGGTATTTCCTACCTAGCTCCATGTGATTAATGATTGATTGATCTAGAGAGCAACCAATTCCTACTTAGAATCCAGAGTCATGGTTGCTTCCATATTACTTTATCTTCAAAAGAATGTTTTGTTGATCAAGGTGATTTAGGAACTGAAAAGGGTTGTTTTCAGAAACAATCAAGTGAAAGATATATTGGTATCTAGAAACTTATTTGTAGCAACATGACTGAGTATGATTTAGTGTGACAATGTTTGCTTATATTATCTGAATATATGCAATGATTGAAGACGCTAAACATTGTCCTCTAAATTCCTTCCTTTGAGATATAGTAGCTTAATCATAAAATTGTTATAATGGGATGGATTAAAAGTATGGGTAAAGTCGTTTACCTTACTTGGAGATTTCTAAGAGTGGAATCCAGAAGAATACTATTAATATGGTGATATTAGTAGAACAATCAAAGTCAAAGTATGACTCAATGGGTGATAGTATATGACTAACACGCCAAAGAAAATGAGCTAGTTCGACTAGCATTGTTTGATGTTGAATGATTCTTCTGTAAAGGAAAGGGAATATTTAAAATAGAATTACAAATAGATATATGGCAGAAAAGAAGATAACTGGAAAATTCCAGTTCAGGGGTATATGCTTGATATACAAGTTATAGATGTATTACTAGTTAACAAAGTATTTTTGGGTATTTTGATACCACATTGGTTGGTATGAGTTGTCATACAAAGCAATGCAATGCAAGAAATTCAAGGTCCTAAAAGAACTAGTAATAGATGTGGAATCGATTATGACAAGAACATAAATAAAGTGTTATTGTGTTCATTGTCATATCGAACCAAACATTCAAGATTTATTTTAAGAACTTAATAAGTTGTTATTTTGTTCTAGTCTTTTGTGAGAACAAATTAAATTGTTCAAACTATGACCATTTTCCATAAGTGATGGATATGTTAATATAAATCATGTTGGTAAAGTAAACATCTATAAAACTAAATGCTAAATGTTGCATGACGTGAAAGAGTTTCACTTAAATTGTGACAGCACCATTTTAGTTCATATCGGAAAGGAAAACATGAAGGAACTCCATATTGATGGACTTCCGGAGTCATTTTGTTTTAAATAAATTGAGCTTGTGAGACCTCTCCAAAAGATGACTATAATTCCGTTCATAGGAAAAACTAAAATGGACGACTAATTTAGTGGAGATTATACATATTGATGTATATAATCCATTATGTGTAGTCATGTATGGTGGATTAATTTTTCCTTCATAAAATTTCGTCGATGATCTGAGTAGATATGTGAGTATATCTATTTAAAGAGAACGGAGTTTGGCATTTTGAATTGGTTCAAATGGTTGTTAATATGACTTAAAAATCAATATAACAAGATACTCAAGTATTTATGATTGGATCATAAAGGATTAAGTTTGAGTTACAAGTTTATCAAAACATCTGAGAAAGTGTAGAGCTGTTCTACAACTTATACTTCTCGAATACCCCACATTAGTTTGGAGTATTCAAGAGACAAAATCTAACCTTGTTGGACATAGTAAGATTAATAAAAATGCCATTATAATTTTGTAGTTTATACATTAGTGACAACCGCTTTTCCACTAAAAAGAGCACCATCATGATCTGTTGAAATTGACAACATATAAGATATGGTTTGGGTAGTGACCCGAATTGTCATTTTCTTAAGTTTTGGTATGCATAGCATGTGTAAAATGTTTACAACCAAAATAGGATAAATATATGTTTATAAGGTTATCCCAAATTAAACATCGGGTATTTCTCCTATCACCGAACCAAAAGACAAATGTTGTTTGTGAGAAAGGGTTGATTTCTCGAGAAAGTAGTTATTGCGAAACAAGTGAGTGGGAGGACAGTACAAACTCAACGAGATTAGAGAATCTCTGTTACCATGTCAAGAGTAGCGCATCACTCGAATTTGTTCCGGGGTTTCCTATTTTGACAAAGTAGAAGACACTACATGTGTTGTCGATACTTCAGATGAGTTTGCATACTGAACCACAAAAGTCCAAAAAACTTTGTACTTAGACTAACTTGTGGTTTAAGAATAAAGTGTTGTTTTGACAACAAAGGTCCTGGACCTTATAAAGGAAGCAAATGATGGGCCCTGACTTCGTAAAATTGACTATAAGTCATTATATCCGCCATAGTATCCTTGTATGAATATCAAGTGTGTGACTTGGTAGTCCTTTCGATAGGCATGATGCCTAACGATAGCAAAAGGGTCTATATAGTAACAAATACATGGATTTTACATCCTTTGAGAGTTGTACTTATCGAAAAGTTGTTTACGACGAAGTTCAAAGAGTTGACTACTACAAGATTTTGATCTTCCGTAGTGATGTTTTAGTCTTTGCGGATAGTTCTAGCAAAAGTTACATATTATGATATGGCAGATGAATAACAAAACCAACTCTCCTCTCGAGGAAGTTTGATCAAATATGTGTACTTGACACAGTATGAGAGTTTTGTAAAATTCAAAAAGGTTGCTAGAAAGGTAAGCACACTGCAATGGTTGAAGTGAGCATAACGAAGTTGAAATCTTTACCTTAATGAAGTTATCAAAAGAGTTTGGTTCCATCATAAAGATGTTTGTAGAATTACAAGAAATTAAGTGGGAGTGCTAAGACATATTTCCAATGCTTTATGTAGATGACATATGGTTGATTGGAAGATATGTATTTTAAATTAACACGGTTAAGATTTTCATATTGATGAAAGGCTTAGAAGATATTGGTCATCGATATCTATAAAAGATGGATTGAAGCACCTGATATGATTCAAGCCAAATTACATAGATGAAACATTGAAGTAAGTCAATATTGAAATGACAAGAAGAGTTCTTGTCACATGGAAAAGAATTGAGTAAGATTCAAGTGTTTTGACACATGATGAGCATAATGAAATTGAGATTTCTAAGTCATGTTTCCATGCTATGTACACAACCAGATGATTGCTATGCTATAAAATGTTATAGCAGGATAATTCATATGATGATTAGACAACAGTAGGAGAGATCCTTGTGTCATTTTAGAAATGCTAAGGATATGTTTTCCTATGTAGCAATGACAAAATATTAGTTGTAATATGTTACACTAATACTCTTGTCATTTATTCAAGTAATTTTATCTCAATTAAAATACGTGATGAAGGGTAGCACGATAGGCTGGAAGAAAGTTGCATGCTGGATTTGAAAGAGTTTCAAAATTAAAATATTGTGACAGATACTACAACAAAGGCTAAAGTATATCGTTGTGTTGACAACTGATAATAAGCGTATTTTGCGTCAATGAGTTCTTTATTGAACGTGGTGAAATTCCAAGAATGCTGACACTATGAAGCTACATTTTCACAATGTTAGTAACATTAGTTTAAGCTGAGGAATTAAGGTATCACCGGAACTTGGTGAATTTCCAAGAATGCTAAACACTATGAAGCTACATTTTCACAATGTTAGTAACATCGGTTTAAGCTGGGGAATTAAGTTTTCACCGATTTACCATATATATACAAAGCCATCTCATTAGAGAATGAGTGATGCGTGTAGACGCAAAGGACATGCAAATACAATAGGACCTGAACAATTCAGATCTTTTTGATGATGTTTACCACATGCAAAGCATGGTAATAACACTGGAACGCAATATGTGTTTAGTGCTTACAGACTAGATTATTGACTCTATTGCAAGTGGGAGACTGAAGGGAATATGCCCGAGAGGCAATAATAAAGTGGTTATTATGTTATTCCTTGTTTATGATAAATGTTTATTTCTCATGCTAGAATTGTATTAACCGGAAACGTTGATACATGTGTGTTTAATAAACAAACAATGGTTCCTAGTAAAGCCTCTCTTTTAATTAGCTCGTTGATTAATAGATGGTCAAGGTTTCCTGATCATGAACATTGGATGTTGTTAATAACGAGGTCATGTCATTAGAAGAATCATGTGATGAAAACATACCCAATATCAAGATAACAATACGATCAAGTCATTTAGTATATATTGTTATATCTTGCGTACGAAGTAACTTATTCCTTAGACCATGAGATCATGTCAATCGCTGATGCCGGAAGGGTGCTTTGATGTCATCAAACGTCACACCGTAACAGGGTGACTATAAAGGTGCCGTTAGGTATTAGGAAAGTATTAGTTGAGGATCATGGATCAAGAGTGTGATTTGTCCATCCAAAATGACGGAGAGATATACTCTGGGCCCTCTCGGTGATATCACATCGATACCGCTTGCAAGCACGTGATATGATCACAAGGATGTTATATCACGGGAACGAGAAAAGAGTACTTGTCGGTAACGAGATTGAACAAGGTATGGTTGATACCAATGATCGATACTCGGACAAGTAAAATATCATGAGACAAAGCGAATAGTTCACGAGAGTCATCATTGAATATATAGTAGTCATCACGGATATCCAGATCGCGTTGTTGATTATTGATCGGAGAGGAGTCTCGATCATGTCTATCTTATTCACGAACCGTAGGGTGACACACTGATGGTTCGATGACGCATTTGAGAGGATGCAGAATATCGAAGAATGTTTTGGGCAGCACCGAAATTATTTCGGGGAAAATTGAAATAGTTCAAGGGGTTTTTCATCAAATGGTTGTTAATAGAATTAACAAATGATTCGAGGTGCTTTATGCAAATGTTTGTTAATAGAGTTAACAAATGCTGAAATAAAGAAATAATTTTTATTTATTTATTTATTAAAGAAAAACTCTTGTATTTTCTAAGTGGGGTTTTAAAGAAAAATGAGTGGGTGTGAGTGGAGTGTCCACTCACATCATGAGGGAAGAGGTGGGGGCGCACCATGGGGCTGGCCGCACCCCCCTTGGGCTGCCTCCCCCCTCTCCTATAAAAGGAGGGTGAGAGCTCTCCCTCCTCCACACACTTGCTCACTAGTTTTTCCCTCCACCCGCTATTCCATTCCATGGTCTCCGGCTTGGCGAAGCCCTGACCGTGGGATTCTTCTTCACCACCACGTCGTCGTGATGTTGGAGTTCCGAGGGATCCTCTACTTCCGCGCCCCACTGGATCGAGGTAACGGAGGTCGTCATCAACCGTACGTGTGACCATCACGGTGGCATCGCCGGATGCGGTGCACTTCTTCTCGCTATCGGGATCGGTGTGACTACGACTACGCCAACAACGAGATTTGATCTCGTAACTCTTTGTGTCTTCGAGGGTATGTGTTCTCCTTGACCCTCTCTTTTCCCGTTGCACATCGTCTCATAGATTAGATCTTGGCTTTTCGGGTGTCTCTCGCGTAGGAAATTTTTTGTTTTCTATTCAACGACCCCTTCACTGCAATGGGAGACACTGCAGAAGAAGTAGGTGATCAAGAATGGGCATCAGAAGAGCCTGATGATGATCTTGGCCGAGTTATTGCTGATGCAAGGGAAGACTGTGAAAGTGAATTGGGGAGGTTCAAGCCGTACAACATGTTACAGGATCACAAAAAGTTGTTGTACCCAAATTGCGAAGATGGCAGCACAAAGCTCAGTACCACACTGGGGTTGCTGAAATGGAAGGCACAAAATGGTGTGACTGACAAGGGATTTGAGAGTTTACTTCAACTAATGAAGCTGAAGCTTCCAAAGGATAACGAATTGCCTGAGAGTACGTACAAAGCAAAGAAAGCTCTCTGCCCTCTAGGATTAGATGTGTAGAAGATACATGCATGCATTAATGACTGCATCCTCTACCGCGGTGAGAAGTACGAGAATTTGGATGAATATATGTCCGGTATGCACTACACTACGGTATAAGATCAGACCAGATGACCCTGGTGATGTTGACGGCGAGCCCCCTCGTAAGAGGATTGCTGCAAAGGTGATGTGGTATGATCCTATAATACCACGGTTGAAATATCTATTTAGAACCAAAGAGCATGCTAGGTTGTTGCGATGGCACAAAGAAGACCGTAATAATGACGGAAAGTTGAGACACCCCGCTGATGGATCGCAGTGGAGAAAGATCGAGAGAGACTTCCTGGACTTTCAGGGTGAGGCAAGAAACTTATGGTTTGGTCTAAGTACAGATCGCTTTAATCCTTTTGGGGAGAAGAGCTCCGGTCATAGCACCTGGCCCTTGAATTTATGTATCTACAACCTTCCTCCTTGGTTGTGCATGAAGCGCAAGTTCATTATGATGCCAGTGCTCATCCAAGGCCCGAGGCAACCTGCCAACGACATTGATGTGTATCTAAGGCCATTAGTGGAAGAACTCTTACAATTGTGGGGCAAACCAGGTGTATGTGTGTGGGATGAGAACGACGAAAAGCCATTTGACCTACGGGCGTTGCTTTTCGTAACCATCAATGATTGGCCTACTCTTAGTAACATTTCCGGGCATACAAACAAGGGATACAATGCATGCACACACTGTTTAGATAAGACTGACATTGTTTATTTGGATAAATGTAAGAAGGTTGTATACTTGGGGCATCGTAGATTTCTTCCGATCAAGCATCCCGTAAGAAAGAAATGAGGGAAGCATTTCAGAGGTGAGGCAGATACCCGGAAGAAGCCTTACCTCCGTAGTAGTAATGATGTATTCGATATGGTCAAGCACCTAAAAGTAATACTTGGGAAGGGTGATCGCAGCCAACCTGTTCTGAACGGTCCTTATAAGCGCGCACCCATGTGGAAGAATAAATTTATATTTTGGGAGCTACCCTATTGGAAAGTTCTAGAGGTCCGCTCTTCAATCGACGTGATGCACGTGACAAAGAATCTCTGCGTCAACCTGCTATGTTTCCTGGGCGTGTATGGGACACTACTAGAGAAAAGCTTACCACAGGCGAACAAAAAAGGCCTACCACAGGCATTTCAGTTCGCCTGGGACCATATCGCCAGTGGTAATCACTTACCCCAGGCGAATTCCAAAATGCGCCAGTGGTAACTCAGCATACCCCAGGCGAATCAGCCTTGTGCGCCTAGGGTAACTAATTTACCTGTGGCGAACAAGCCTGGTGCGCCTGGGGTACATATGCGCCTGTGGTATTAGATATTATTCGCCTGGGGTATGTTTTTGCTGTGTCAAAAAAATAAAAGAAACCAAAATACTCTCAGTTTGCAAAAATATATATCAAAATGACAGAAATAACAGAATAATAGGAAAATGACGGAAATAAGTTTCATAGTCTCGAACAGAGATAGTTCAACAAATAATATAACCTCGATCATCAACACATAATACACAAGTTTATATTACATAGTCTCGAACAGAGATACACTAGTAGGAAAAGGCTTATAGCCACCATCTTATCGCTGGCGAAGTTCTTTTTGTGTTAGCCAGCGATATTACCACTGGCGAAGCGACGTTCGCCAGCGCTACCACACTTACCGCTGGCGAACATGCCAGTTCGTTCGCCAGCGGTAAAAATACCCGGATGCAGCTTTGTGTTGCTGGGTTACGGTCACTGACCACTGGCGAAAATATTTGCGTGTTCGCCAGCGGTATAATTGTACCACCGACGAAGCGAAGGCATTCGTCAGCACTAACCATCATCGCGCCGTGTCCGATCGATTCCTCTCCTGATCCTTATCCTCTCGTCACGCATGCCCCTCTCCTCACAATCCCCTTTCTCGGCCGATCCATCCCGGCCGTCTCCGCCGCGATCTCGCACCGCCGTCCACCGTCCTCCACCTTCTCTACCGATTCCACAGCGTGGATACACCGAATCGCAGCTGCACCACAAATCCGGCCGCCATCCCCAACCCCATTGAATCCCCCAAGCAACGCCCATCCCCAACCCCATCGAGCGCTGCCGCCAGTCCCCTCCAGCGGCGGCGGCGTTGGCACTCATCACTTCGTCGAGACCACGGCGCCATCCACCATGACCTGGCGCCCTAGCGGCGCCGCGCCGGGGCCGGTGGCGGCATCACGCGCGCGGTCCTGGAGTCGGCGGTCCTAGAGTGCGCGCCGCCCCCGCCGCCGCGGTCCGGACTGGTCCTTCTGGGACTTGCCGGAGACGCGCATCGAGCCGTGGAGCCGCGAGTCCAAGAGCATCAGGGCGCCAAGCGGGGTGTGGTGGCCGGACCGGGTGCCCACCGCGTACTGGAAGGGCAACCCGGACGTGGCCTCGCCGCTCCGACTCGCCTCCTCGCCTGCAACTACACCAGCCTCGCCGCTCCAACTACGTGTGCTCGTCTATCTCCTCTTTCTTTCGCCAACCTGACCGCAAAAATTTGTTCTTCCTTTCTTGAGCAGGAGCGTGAGAAAGACGCGTCCATCTCTTCGTCCGAGCAGCACGGCTTGTGCTCCCTGCAGTCACCGCGGACTCTCCGACTTGCCGCCGGCGCTCGTGGCATGTACTTCTGGGATCAATGCGCTAGGGTGCTCAGCATGCTACTACTAGCATCACCTGCACCTCAAGCTGGCGTTGCTGTACCTGCTATTTCGAGTCGAGGACCTGCACGGTTGGTTTGTTGTGCTACATCTTCGAGGATGAAGTCCGCATCAAGGTATCCCCGTTCAGCCCCCCTCCCCAAGATGTATGAGAGCGTCCTGTCAAGTTATTCAATCATTGCTGCTACTAGTTGATCTCTTCACTGGTGGCTTTTAGTTGTTGATCTCTTCACTAGTGATTTTTCGTTCATCTCACTAACCACCGACCTGACGGCTAATCATGTGTAGACTGCTCCCTAGCTACTCTTTGAAATGTTGCTAGTATGTATGTACAAACACAGCAATTTGCTTTCAGCCACTGTCCAAATATATGCAGCTTACACGTATTATCCACTCTGGTTCATTATATATAGCTGCTGCTAATGTGCTCCTGGTTACATACATATATTGTGCTCTGCTGTTGGATTATATAAGGATCAAACTAGTGTTTTTGGATGCACCCTCAGAGATTAAATTCCTTGCTCCAAATCTGATGAAATTTTAACTAACTTTGTGGGTTGTTTCAGAGTTAAAGTTTCAAGCTTATGTTTTGCTGCCATGTAGACGAGATGTTGTCAGCTTTGAGGCACTCCTGCAATGATCACTTCCTCTAGGTTAGTACAGCCCCAACCGGGCTTCGCATATTGTTTGCATAAGCCCCAATCTGCTATTTTCTTTCAGTTAAGCACTCTGTTCTTATATACCCTATATATTCTGTTATTGTTGCATACCCACACGTAATCGATAGCAGCAAGATCTGCTTAATCATGACATGCACTTTGCTCTGTTTATCTCTTCTTTTGTATAACAGATAATTTTTCTCTCCTTTTGTAGAACATATAATTTTGCTGTTTCACTAGAAAAGAGAATGTTGCTAATTTCTAGGTGTTGCACTTTGCATTACTGACTTTGCAAGAAGGAAAATTGTTTGATCTAGTTTTTTTATTTGGATGAAATTCTAGCATATTAGTCTACCTATCTTTGCACTTCAAATGCATCCCTGCCTGTAACAACTTGTTAGCTGCATTATCATTTAGCACAAATCTGGAACTTGCCATGAACAAGGAAGCAAGGAATTAAATCACCAGAAATAAGGCTGGAATTTGGTACTGCCCACCGCCATTTAAAGAATCGTGAACCTACTGCTATTTGTCTATGGACTAACTTTGTGGAGTATCTGTTATTTTTTTAGTGAAGTAGTATACTTATTCTAGGTTAGTTCTTGACCATAGTAAAAATTGCTTTCAGTTTTGTATCTTCAGCTTTCTTACGTACCGAGGACGTTGACACGGGGCTGCAGCAATGACGACGTCGACACGGGCTGAGGCAACGACAACGACATCGTAGCTGCTGCAATGGCGATGACATCGACACGGGCTGTTGTGGCGACATGGACTCGAGGCTACGTTAGCGACGACATGGACACATAGTTGTGATGACGATGACATCGACACAACAACAACGATCATTTTGTACCATTCCAGAAATGATTGATGTAATGGTGTATTCTGAACTATTGAATAATCACCTATATGAATGTAATGATGTAATTTCTCTTGATGTATCGGTGTATTTGAACTATTGAATAAAATAAATACTTATATTAATCTATTTATTAACATATTTTATATACTGGTGGAATACAAATATACGGGGAAAAGAAATAAATTTCAGAAAATATACTGCTGGCGAACAGAGTATACCACTGGCGAACTGTTGCCATCCTAAAAAACCTACCGCTGGCCAACATGGCCAGCTACCACTGGCTAACTTACCACTGGCTAACCAAAAGGGCTGTTCGCCACTAGGACATACCGCTGGCGAACCAAAAGGAGTGTTCGCCACTAGTACGTCGACATACCGCTGGCCAACAAACTGCTTCGCCAGCGGTAACATATACCACTGGCGGGTTACCGCTGGCCAACGCCACTTCGCCAGCGGTAGCAAAATTCTGTTCGTCACTAGTAAGCTATCTCCTACTAGTGATAGTTCAACAAATCGATAGTTTAGCTAGACAAGCAAAACAACAAGTAGCATCAACACAAGGAGTACAAGGAGTATCAGCACGGCGATGACGAAGGTGGTCATCCGGGCCCTCGTCTTATCCGTCTTCTCTCTCGCTAGGTAAGTGGCGTATCGAGCTTCCGCCTCCACCATGGTTTTGTACCCCTTGTAGCTGTTGCCGCTGAAACCGTGCACCTCTCTCCGGCATTGTTCCCAACCGTCGTAGACTCCGGGAACCCGACCGATATACACAACATACCATGTCATATGTGCATAGGACAAAAATACGAGTTTAGCATGGAAAGTGATAATAGAACGCAAATAACTATCAAAGAAATAGAAGCATCAAGGTTTATGAATAAAACACGACAAATAAAGGACTAAAAGTTATATGAGGCAAGTGTATACTAACATTTTGTCAATCCTATGGTCTCGGCGGGAACGGATGAACGCCTTCTAGCATGTTGAATGTTCGGGTGTCACGTTGCTCTCGTAGGTGTGCTTCTATGTCACGGTTGCTCGGTGGTGCGTGGCTGTGGAAGAACAAGCCACCCCGAGTGATGACATCCGACGCGAGTATCGTGCAGATCCTCCGCTGGATGCGATGGAACTCAACCCGCTCATATTCATCGGGGGTGTTGGCCATCTTTGTGGTCAGTTCTCGGAGATGACTTGGTAACAATACCTGTTCGGCATCCTTTAAGTACTCCCTCATTGGAAAGATGGCATACCAAGCTTCCAACCCAGATTCTTGCTCCGATTGCTTGAGGCAGGGGTAGTTGTTACGTGGGTGCACACGTAGGTGCCTCGGACTATTTTCTCCTTTTTTAGGGGCTTGCCTAAATCGGAGGGGAAGCCGTTGCGGTCACTATTAAGAATAGCTCTTATGTCGCTGTAGTCCTTATGCACCGCCGTACCCGCATCGAGATAAGTGCATAGCGACCAATGCGGTTCCATGACGATGAGTGTGCATCCTCCGTTTCTGCGCAGAACATTTCGAACAAGCCATCAATATCATCAATCGGAATACTAAGGAGATTCTAGAAAGAATGTAACGACGGGAAGCGGAGAGGACTACTTACAGTGGAAAGTATGGCATGAGAATGGCGTTCTTATCCTTGTTATCTATCAAAAAACCCGTTATATAGTTCGTGATAACAACCCGGCCGCAGGTGACCGCAAGTAGTCCTCAACCATGTAGTAGGGGTCCATAATCGCGATGTGCGGGGTATTCTCCATGACCATATCGTGCGCCATGCAGAGCGATACCAGGCGGAGAATTCTGCGGTCGAGCTTTCCCAAGTGGAAGACCCTGAATATGTCTTCGTATCTGATGAAGAACACCTCTGCGGGATTTGTATCCACAAAGCCCACGGATCGGGGCACCTTGACCACGTATAGCGGGTATGAGGGATGTTTCTCATGTAGAAGTTCATTCTCTCTGAACAAAATTCCGTCGTGGATGCTCCTCATGTCACCACCTATGACAGCGACAACCTCTGGCGGCAGCATCGGCTGACCTATCTCATGCACCTTCCTCCACGGGACGGCGGGAGGAAAACGGTCCAGGACTCGGGCGGCCGCTGGCTGGCTACTAGAGGAGGCACCACCTTTCTTCTTGTTGGCTGGCGGCCTATTCCGATGCTTCTTAGTCCTCAAGCACAGGGGAGTGCCGCTTTGTTTTACCGCCTCCTCGGTCGTAGCACGGAGTGTATTCGGGGTAACCACCATAGGTTGTGGATGCGTAAAGGCCGTCACCTCCTCGGGAGTTTCTTGGGAATATGTTAGCTTCTTCTGGATATCCGGTTTTCTGGTGGGTAACTCAGAAGGACCACCTTCTTCGCCCACTACCTTCTTCTGGATATTAAGATTTCTGGTGGGTAACTCCGGAGGAACCGTTTCGCCATCCAACTGATTTATGAAATCATCAATGGGAGCAAGTTCAATATCCATGTAGTCGTCATGGGTCTCATGCTCGTGATGTTGCTCGTCATGTGACGTCTCGTGCTCGGGAGGAGGAGGACCCACCGGAGGTGGAGAGAGGACCTTGTCATGTTGGGTTGCCCGTGGAGGGACAACCTTGTCTTGTTGGCTTGCAGCGGGTGCAACAAGTGTCGTAGTGACGACCATGCCTTGGCTTGGCGCCGACCCTAACGTGGTGTTCAGCCGAATAAGGGCTTTCGGCCATAGCAAGATTTGATTGTCCAGTTGGCCGAGATTCAGCTTGCTGTCGGCATCGGCGGGTTGATTTAGAGGATACAAGTCCTGGAATCCAGGTAGCACCAGATCGACGCGAACCCGAAGCTCGTTGGCCGGTATATCTCTGCAGTGATACATGCGGGAGAGTGGCTGCAAGATGCTCCCCTTTGCAACATCCTTCAACTCGCTGCCCACTGTTAGTAGGAAGGTGCATCCCCTCGTGTCAGCCTGTGATCACATGCATGGATAGGTCAGAGAGTAGGGTTATATTAAACTGGCTATAGCTTGAGACGGTCAATAATTTACCGTGAGGGCATCGAGCCCGGATAACGTCGACGAGCCACATGTGATGGTGGGCTCGTCGAGCAACGATAACATCGACGGACCATCGGCCGCGCCGGACACGGTCGACGGTCCATCGGGGGCAGGCGCGTCGGGCACGGCGGGGGCGGGCGCGCCAGACACGGCCAACATCGACGGACCACCGGCGGCGGCCGCGGCGGGCACGACCAACGTCGGCCGACCACCGGCGGCGGCCGCGGCGGGCACGGCCAACGTCGACGGTCCACCTCCGGCGCCTATGTTGATCATAGGTATCGGCCCCTGTGAGCCCCCGGCGATGTAGCCACATAGTTTCTCAAATACTACGGGTATGAGCGCATTCATCTTTTCCCCGACCTTTTCCTCAATCTTCTTCTCCATGTTTTCTTCCAAGTCTGCCACCTTCTACTTCAGCAACTCTGCCGCCTCGTTCGACTGGCTCTTCTTCGCCGCTCGCGACTCCTTAGTGCTGGGCTCAGCCAAGCCATAGTTGGTGTGCTTTCTATTTAGTCCGCCGCCGGTGATACGGCCTAAGTGCGGCCTTTTCAGCGGGTCCTGGCTCTTTGCCTTGTTGTACCCCCTGATGAAAGGCTTATCCCACGCGACTTTGGCCGTCGACGTCTGTGACGAGGAAGATTCAAGCTGTTGTTCTTCTAGCTGCAGAAGCAACATATGAACGATTTAGAAATGGTTTCGTACTAGAATGAAATCATGGACTTGATGATGATGAGTTGCATGAAATGGTAAATTTCTTACCACTAGTTTCTTAACATTCTTCACGCTATCGTCCGTGACCAAAATAACTTTCTCCACCATCTTCGGGTCCGTGACAAGTTCCTCGGTCGGAGTTACTTTTCTGTACCTCGACCTCATGAATTTCTGGAATTGCGGGTCATGGGCATACTTGGCGTAAGGGTTCTCAATCCCTTTTTCAGTGTAGGCCTGGTCCTCTTTCGCCCAACTGGCTCCTTCCCGTCGTAGCCACGACAGCCGAGATTGTGGTGACTGATGTTCTTCGACGCTAGGTCCCTCCCCCATTCCGTTTGATTCTTAGTGAAATCAAGCGACTGGTTATCTAGGAAAATCTTGAAGTCATCGGGCGTAGTCCGCGGGAAGTGGCGACGGATCTCTTTGAATGGTTCCTCGTCCCTAATCATCGCCCTCACCATAGTCTTGTAATTGCTCAGGGCTTTGGTGAATCTAGTGAGGGCGAGTTTGTTCACCAGGTTGCCCTTCAGATTCTCGTTGTTGTAGGGGGGGACTCGTACCGCGCGTGCAGCCTCGAGATGAGTTGGGCGCGCAGAGTTTGCTTCTTCTTGAGAGTCGGCTCGTTGATATTGACGACGTCTTGAAGGATCGCGCCAAGTTGGAGGAAGTACCCCTTCACAAGGTCCGTAGGCATCACAGGCGTGCCATTGGAAGGATCCACCTCCGTGAATTTCTCTCGAACGGTGCCGACCTTGTTCGGAGCTCGCTGCCGACGCTTCTTTCCCGTCGTGCTACTCTCTGAGGGACCCCTGGCGCCACTATCAGTGGTTTCTGCCTCGCCACCGGTGAGCCCGTCATCATTGTGGGGCTCGACATCGGGGGCCTCGCCACCGGTGAGCCCGTCACCGCCATCATTGGCTCTCTCTTCCTCTTGAGACTCTCTGGCCATAAGCAGGTAGTGGTCCAATAACGCCGGATTCGTAGAAGAAGAAGACATGCCTAGCTAGCAGTAAACAAAATGTATACTAGGTTAGTCACCGGAAATATTCGGCATGACCTCTGCTATAAATGGTCATGCCGGAGTGCCAGAAATTTACCGGAACGGAAATGAATCTAGGTTCCGGCAAAACATTGACACTCAATGTACCTACAACATTAATAGAATGCACATATGGCCACAAAAACAGACCAGGAATTCATATATGCCACAAAAACTCCCAGGTTGGCAATTAAAAACATCCCAGGTAGCATCAGGTCGCAGCAAAAACTCCCAGGTAGCATCAGGTAGCAGCAGCAGTTAGCAGCAGAAGTAACTTTAGCATTATTAGCAGCAACAGCAGTTAGCAGCAGCAGTTAGCAAGAAAATGAAATTGTCCAAGGACATTGGCTTTGACCTCCCGACTGCCACAACTGTTCAGCAAGCACAGAAGAGACCAAGAACATATGCACAAAACAAGAACCAAGAGTGCAGCAGACAAAAGAAAAGGAAAATAAGCAAGTGGGATGGTTTTTATTCGATTCTGATTGCAGGGTTGAATTATTATTTTGTAGATGACAAAAGAAAAGGAAAATAAGCAAGTGGCGAATTCATGGACATGTCATATGGGTGACTATCACTTCTTCTCTCAGATCAAGCTTTCGGTTTTGCATTTTGCTAGTGATAGGCATCTTGCGAAGTGCTAGGTTGTAAAACTTAAACCTCAGTTTAAAGTCTGCATCTTGCTACCGACATGGGCAGAATGTTGTGCCGTCCTGTGAAGTATCTGTGTCCTGTACAGAGTTTTGCTTAGCTCTGTTACATTTCGCCCCTTTTACTACTAGTATAGAGGGAGGGTTTCACCGTGAGGACTGTATAGCCATTTAGAAAATTTGTAACTACAGACCTATTGTCCCACCCTCTCGTGTTATATATGAGAAAACTGTTGCCAATATGTTAGTAGAATGCAAGTCTGATTTTGTTAAATTTGTCAAATATATTTTGTTTTGCTTAGCGAGATGTTTCTTTATCTGGATAATATCTTTATAAAGGGTATTGCTTGTATCCTTGAAACTTTATTAAGACCATTTGATGATAAGCACATTAAACTTTACAAAGAATAATGCTTATGGGTGTGAAACTTTATGAAGATTAGTTATACGTTGGAAATGCATGCACTCTAGGCATGTAGCTGCGCTCATCAGACTCCAGCCTTCTGGTGTGAAACCGATGATCGCAATCTAGCTACTCTACTCGGAAAAGTCATTTCGGCTCCCGAGCAACCTAGTGCTCATAATACACTCGTTCTAAGTCCCTAGTTGTTTTGAACTCTAATTTTATTTTGCAGAGAATTATGAAATCTATTTTATAGTCGATGACCTGAGATATTAAACATATCGTATGAACTCAGCCAATGACACTAAACATCTATATGAAAACAAGGTTGTGATCTCTGCACGGAAGGTGCATCATGGACCAGGACCATGTTGACAGAACACGCACTTGCCACTAACTAGCTGCTACAAGTCATGTTTATTAGATTCGTTTTGGAAGGTTTATTTGGTTCATCGCAGGGATACTGAGTTTCCTGACTTTACAAATGGACCATCGTAACTTGACATCTCCAAATTCAGAACCTTTTTCAGTACATAAATTAACTAGATCATTATACTTTTGCTGCAACAATGAATATCTTGTACTTGCCAATGTCTACGTAGGGGCTTAACAAAGAAAAATAGCATTGGTCACGCTATTATGGCGACACAAGAATCTATGTTGCTAAATTTTAACTACTGAGAAGATCAGATAGCATCTAAATGCTTGATTACACTTGTATTTTCAAACCAAAAGCCTGACCCCCATGGTTTCAACAGACCTAACACCAAATTCTGCACCATTAAAAAGTAAAAACTGTGTGTCCAAGGAAAAGTATGCTAAGATATAAAAATAAGCCATATGCATGCATAGACCACGTAATGATCATATGAACCCATATGCTGCTCGACAATATTATTGACAGACATGCAATATATATTGAACCTGGTTATATGAAAATTATCGAGGTAGAGGCTGTATTTTATTGTTAGTGCTCGTGGTTGCAGAGACCACATTCCATGATTTTTAAGCATTTTGACTTCTCAGTTTTATAGATATAGCTCTATGGAGCAGTGGGACATGAAGTTCAGATGTGGACGATATCCTATAAAACTTGTATATTAGCTAGGATCGGAATGGGATGGGTGTCCTGTACAAGATGGGCACATTCAGATATCTACAGATGAGCACAAAAAGGAATGCCATGAAAGTAACAGACGTGGTGCTCAAGCATTCCATTCCATGTGTGTAGGTTTCTCAAAACCCAACTTTACACAGGATCAAAGTAATATTCTGATGGCATTTTATAAGTCTATTCTCAGCGTAACTTTTGTTACTTCATAAGGGAACACAGGGTGACAACAGCAAGTAGAAACCCAAAAAAAAACAGTCATTAGACAGAACCATTATCATTAACAACCACTCTGTATTTGAGCTTCCAGTATATACCTTACATCATGAGAATACTCTTTCTTAGAGTATTGTCATAGTTCAACTAATTAGAGCAATAGAACCAATCTCACTTGAGTATTATCTTTAGAAGCAAAGGACAAAGCCCTAGTCTCATTTCTATTAACATCAAACAGTATAGTAGCACTCTAAGTCCAGCCAATTACATGAATCAGTGCATCAATGTTGCTCATTTTTCTTTTCTTGTTCTATAATAAGCAAGCTGCATTTTGGTTTGTGCTTGTGCTTAGTCATTTTGGTTTGCAGCAGTGGTTTACAAGGGATGGGATGGGGAAGGGATGGGGATCAGTAGTGCAGACACAAGGTTTGTGCTTGTGCTTAGTCATTTTGGTTTACTACAGCACAAGGTTTGAGTACGGATCAGTAGTGCAGACATATGGAGCCACATAACGCACAAGGGATGGGATGGGGAAGAACACCCGGTCGTTGGGCTTGGAAGAGGGGGGGGGGGGGGGGGGGGGCTGACCTAGGTTCGGCGTGGGCGTGGGCGACGACGGCGTGGGTGACAACGGCCGGCATGGACGATGACGATGAGAGGGACGGCGCGCGGCGTGCTCCCGCTCCTCCTCCTGCTGCTGCTCCCGCTCCTCCTCCTGCTACTCCCGCCCCTCCTCCTGCTGCTCGACAATGACGACGACGGCGTGCGATTTGGAGACGACGGCGGCGTGCGATTTGGGGGTCGACAGGGAAGAGTGTCGATCCGTTCTGCGCAAGAGAGAGAAAGAAGAAGTGCGGGTGCAGTCGTTAGCAGAGTGGGGCCTTACCCCAGGTGCATAACGCGCGATATGCGCCTGCGCTATCCCTTACCCCAGGCGAATAAACCTCAAATGCGCTTGCGCTAAAGTTCTTAGCGTTTTGTTATGCACGGGCCCATAGAGCCATACCCCAGGCGCATAACGTAGCAAATGCGCCTGTGCTAAAGTTCTTAGGGTTTTGTTTTGCACGGGGCCACAAAGCCTTACCCCAAGCGCATGTTTGCCTAGATGTGCCTGTGATAACGTTTACCCCAGGCGAATATTTTCACAGATGCGCATGTGCTAAGGTTTTGTAAATTACACATACCACCCCGGCCCGGGACACATCGAGCAATAGGAATTCTATTAGGGGGCTGTCACATTGTTTTTCACTTAAAAATTACATACATATGAAAGTTAACATATGCAAAAATATTTAGTGTTGCATCGAGCGTAAATAGATTGATTTAGCGAGATACCTCAAGTGTTTCTCTCTAAAAACATATTTTACATAGTAGCTATGAGCATGTTATATCGCGAGTATTTCCCTCTCTCAACCTTTCGTCACAATCTTACTCTTGCCTTTCTTGGTCGACGTTGAATACGTGACCGCCATATCGTGACTTCTTGTTGTGAATGGAAGACCTGCCCTAGGTAGTGTGGTCCCGCTTCTTCTTGTGGTGTATGGTGCATCGTCTTCACCGGGTTTTTCCATCATCGGGTCTCCGACTAAGCCGTCAAGTCCTTCTCATTGGCGACTCCATCCATTCCGACGAGGGCCCTTTTTCCTCTCCTTACGACAACGCGACAAGGCTTTGTCGGGTCAGTTATGAAGAAGCATTGCTCCACGTGCCCAGAGCTCATATTGCGCGGTGGGGTTCTTGGACTTGGGTTTGTTTGCTTCAGACATCGACATAGTGGTGTAATATTCGTCTTCTTTCGTGGCGTTTGTAGCCCATCTGACATGGAACATCGGCAGCTTTACCCCAACGTAGTCAAGCTCCCAGATTTCCTCGATCTTTCCATAGTATGTTCTAATCTCTTTGCCCGTGTAAGATTCCATCGTTATAGACGAGTTTTGATAGTCGCTACTTTTGTCTCTTTCTTCCGTGTAGAATGTGTACCCATTGAAGTCGTATGCTTGATAAGTCATCAGATTGGGCGCGGGGCCATATGACAAGGCCGATACAATTTTATTTTTCTGACATGTCATTGGAGGGGGGTCGGCATCAATCTGCTTCTTGAACCATGTCGCGAAAGAGGAGTTGTGTGCTCTAAATATCTCATCTTCCGTTATCGCATGCGAGCACTGTTTTTTTATCGGGGTTTTGTGCTCTTCTATCCAAGGGTCGACATCGTCAATGTGTTGTAACACTACTAGGTGGGCCCTATCAAATTCGGCTCTCCGACCACAGGAGTCCGCGTCCATTACCCTTTTTGCCAGTGTTGTGGCCTACCCCCATGAACCTGTCAAGGTGCTTGTTTGCGGGAAAACCAACAGCTGGCTTCTCATCGCCTAGAAAATTCTTGCAGAAAGAGATGCATTCTTCGGTGTGAAATCCCTGGACGATGCTTCCATCCGGGTATGCCCTATTACGAACGAATGATTTGATGATCCCGTTCATTCTTTCTAACGCCATCATGTTGTGCAAGAATGCCGGCCCAAGATTGGTGATATCGTCAATGATATGGACCAAGAGATGTACCATAATGTCAAAGAAGGCAGGTGGGAATTACATCTCAAGCTCGCATAGGATGGTGACGATCTCTTCCTGCAGCCTTCCGAGTTTCTTCACGCTTATCGACTTCCGAGTGATGACGTCAAAAAAGTTACAGAGGCCAGTGAGCGTTTGACGGACGTGCCGTTCCATTATCCCTCTGATTGCAACCGGAAGTATCTGCGTCATCATTACGTGACAGTCATGAGACTTCATCCCGCTGAAGATTTTTTTCTCCGCGTCTAGGTATCTGCTTATCAGCCCCGCGTAACCTAAGGGAAATTTCACTCCGAGGAGGCAAGTGAATATTTTCTCGAGCTCGTCGGGACTTAGAGTGAAGCAAGAGGATTTCAGGCGGTGAGTTTGGTGTTGCTTAGCCCTTTTCCGCTTGCGGTCGTCCATCTACTCCACCTCATCCTCGTCCTCCTCCGTCTGTTTACGCGTAGAAGGCGGTAAGTGAAGCTCGCTCCTGATATTCAGGACCATCAGGTCGTATCTTGATTTTGTCCCGTCTTTGATCCTATCTGGCATGTTGAACAGGGTGCCAAGCAAGCTCTCACACACATTCTTCGTGATGTGCATGACATCAAGGCAGTGAGGCACTCCGAGGATTGGCCAGTACCGCAAGTCCCAAAACACGGACCTCCTTTTTCATACCCCCAAGAGCGGTTCTTCTAGCGGAGGACACTTTTCTCTCCTCGCTTTTGCTTCTCTCCTTTATTCCGCTTCTGTACCTTTCCCGGTGGAGGACACGTTTTCCAATTCTTCAATAGAGTATCGATCTCTTCTCCTCTTCTCTTGCGTGGAGGTAGATCGAGCTCATCTTTACCGTTGAGCAGGTCTCCGCGCTTTCTCCACGGGTCGTTCTGTTGTAGCCACATTCGATGCCTCATGTATACGGTTTTAGAAGATCCGGGATCCTTGTGTAGGTGTAGAAACGGCGTAAATTCCATGCACCTGACACAAACCTTGTGTCCATGGCACACCTGACACGCAATATATCCGTATCCGAGATAGTCCTGCACCGTCGTGATCAGGGCGGCTCTCATACGAAAAGGTTCTTCTTTGAAGGCGTCCCATGTTTCCACCCCTTACTCCCACAACGTGTCTAGCTCCTCCTTCAATAGCTCGAGATACAGGTTGATCTCGCTCCCTGGCTGGGTCGGCCCTTGAATCAGCATACTCATGTGTATGTACTTCCTCTTTAGACACAACCACGGGGGGAAGTTGTACATCCATACAAACACGGGCCAGGTGCTATGTTTGCTGCTCTGGTTGCCAAACGGATTGAGTCTGTCGGTGCTCGCACCAAGCCTGATGTTCCTTGGATCCTTCCCGAATTATTCATCGAATGCGTCTAATGCTTTCA
Source organism: Alopecurus myosuroides (assembly GCA_028641055.1). NCBI lineage: Eukaryota > Viridiplantae > Streptophyta > Magnoliopsida > Poales > Poaceae > Alopecurus > Alopecurus myosuroides. Next base: position 600,196,861 of record CM054057.1, on the reverse strand, counting down.
ACTGACGTGCATCCGAAGGGTGTGTTAGCACTGGTTTTTCAACACGTTCTGGATCACTCAGCACCGCCTTCTTTCTGTCGTCGTGCCAGCGCATGAGCTTTGCTTCCTTGGGGTCCACGAAGTACCGCTGCAGACGGGGAATGAGTGGAAAGTACCACACAACTTTCCTAGGAGCTTTCTTCGTCCCCCTCTTGTAACGATCAGTACCGCACACCGGACATTTGATCTGGTCCGCGTGCTCGTTATGATAAATTATGCAGTCACGGACTTAAGCGTGGTATTTTGTGTGCGGTAAATCGAGGGGGCACACGATTTTGTTGGCCTCCTATAGACTACTAGCACATGTGTTCCCTTCAGGTAAGTGCGTCTTCAGGTATCGCAAAAGATCGTCCATGCTTGTGTCGTTCCATCCGTGTTTTTCCTTCATCTCTAGAAGATCCAGAGCTACTCTCAAGTGTAACTCCTCCGCCCCGCGACTTGCGTCATACACACTACTAGGGAAAAGCTTAGCCGTGACGCACCTTTTTGCCTATCCGTGACGCACCGGGGCGCGTCACGGCTAGCACGCCGCGCCTATGGGTTTAGCCGTGACGCACGGGCCTGGTGCGCCGCGCCTATCTATACCCGTGACGCACCGGCAAGGTGCGCCGCGGCTACTTCCTGGCGCGTCACGCCTATTTATGTAGGTGCGCCACGGTTATCAACACAGGTGCGTCACGGGTAAGGTAATGCCTCCACGGCTAAGTGCGCTGATGCGCCACGGGTCCCCACATCGGCGCGTCACGGCTATACTCCCAGGTGCGTCACGGGTACCCTTTTTGGTGCGTCACGGCTATAGTATGCTGTATTTTTTAAAAATACGCAGTACCGTATTTATACAGGTATATACAGCTCAAATACAGAGGAATCTCAGTAGACAAAATGTATCAAAACAGTTCTTTGACAAACAAGTTATATATCATAGTTGATCATACTGCTTAGAATTCGTAATAGCATCAAACCGTTGATTATGAATACAAAGTGTTTATCATAGTCAAATAGATACAAGTGACCTACATCACACGGTTAATCATCGGGACCGATTACATCGATTGATGATGCTTCATCATCGGGACAAGTGACCTATCTAGTCGCCGATAACCTAATCATCTAGCTAGGACCATAGCATGACGAGCGAGGCGACGGCGACAAGAGCGGCTGCGATGGTCTTCATCCACTTGTTGTTGTTCTTCTTGATCTTCTTCTGTTCCTCCTCGAGATGGATGAACCACCTAGCTTCCGCCGCCACTCTTGTGTTGTAGGATTTGTAGGCATTCCCTTTGAACTTGTTCACCTGCTCGAAGCAGTCTTCCCAGTGATCGTAGACTCCTGGAACCCTGCCTCTAAACACCACGTAGCACCTCGGCATCTGTAATGACAAGAAAGAAAAACAAAAACAATAGTTTCAAACATGTCTGCAATAGTAGTAAGTGGAGAAATATGACATAAATAAGATGAAAGTTAAACACAAAGGAACAAGATGATCATCTTTTAAACACAATCACAAACACAAAAGATCAAACGAACATCACAAAGTAAAACTGCAATAATAAAAAGTAAGATAATCAAGCCATGTACGATTTATATCCGTAACGATGTGTGCCTCATATTTAGGGTGGACACATACAAGCGGCCTTGATGGAACTGGTGCGCCAAGTGGGATGCACAAGATCCTAACTTTGTGAAAATCACAAGGCGCACCAGACCACCAAGGCCATCTTAGTGTGAACCAACTCTTGTAATCATCGGCATTTATTTATTCCCACCAAGATAATCAAGCGATGTACGATTCATAACCGTAACGATGTGTGCCTCATATTTAGGATGGACACATACAAGCGGCCGACAAGTGGTGCAGCTGCGCCAAGTGGGATGCACAAGATCCTAACTTTGTGAAAATCACAAGGCGCAGCTGACCACCTGGGCCATCTTAGTGTGAACCAACTCTTTTAATCATCGGCATTTACTTATTCAAAAGATCGAACGACCATCACAAGTAAGACCGCAATAATGAAAAGAAAGATAATTAAGCATTGACATAATAAAGCATCTGTTACACGATGGACGATTCATAACCCTAACGATTGAGTTCGACTAATTTCCGAAAATGTAGCAAGCCTTACAATAGTTCTCACTCCTTCTGACTCATCCTCCCAGGGATTACAACGGGACATCCCTCCTGAGTGATGAAGGGCCTGTCGTCACAGACAGTTTCTAGGTAGGTATCTATGTCGCGGTTCGGCATGTTGAACCGACAGTAAAATGTCCCACTCTTGTTCACCACTTCATGAACGATTTTCGTGGCGAAGCACTTCTGGATATCATATATCTCTTCTCTAACCTTGTCATCGCCGACCATCGACAAGCGGGAGGCCCATTGTTGGACTTGACTAGGCAGGGTAAGGAACTGTTGATCCCGTACGTACGCCCGCATATGATGGAGGACATAGTAGGTGTCTCGATTACTGCCTGCCGGCTGCTTGACGCACGCGAAATTCGTCGTGTGGGTGAACACCCGAGCGCCCTGAACGACCTTCTCCCTAGTGATTATGCCCCCCCTTGCGTGGTAGCCGGTGAGAGCATTATCCAAGACTTTCTTCACCATGGAGTAGTCTTTCTTCACCGCACTCCCTGAGTCGAGATACGTCGCATGCGAATGACTGATACAAATGCAAATGAGTGTGCATTGTGTATATCTGCGCGGAACAATCCAAACAACAAAGTGTTGGAAAGGAGCGATGAAAATCTAAAGAAAATCCCTTTCGATTCGGCTAAGAATATTGACTTACCCGGCAAAGTAAGGCATGAGGATGTAATCCTTGGTCTGGTTCGCCAGCATGAAGTCCCGAAGATATGTCGACGCGACTGCCTGGTTGCCAACGGAGCACAACACGTCGTGGCGCATGTAGAAGGGGTCCGCTATCGCGATGCCCGGTGTACTATCCCTGCAAACTTGCACCGCCAGACTGAGCGAGTATAGGCGGACCATGGAGTAGTGCAGCGGATTGCTATGGAACATATCAAAGATGTCCGAAAACCGCAGTATGATCCTATCCGCGCCGGTTGATTCGACGAAGCCCAAGTCCTTTGGCACCATGGCAACGAAAACCGGGTATGATGGATCCTTGCTTTCAACAAGGCGCGTTTCAAGAAAAAGAATGCTGTCATGCAAACTCCGCATATCCCCACTTGCGGCCTTGAGCTTGCTCTGGCTAAGCATAGGCTGACCAATCACATGCATCTTCGTATGCTTCGATGTAGGTGGGCCGTCATGAACACGGAGCGGCATCTTAGCAGGCTGGCTCGCGGACTTTGCGGCCTTGGATCTAGGTCCTCTTTTCCGCGCCTTCGTCGCTTTCGGAATGACCTCCTTCTCAATCTCCTCATTAGCCGCCTTACGGATTGTGCTAGGGCTGAAAATAACTCCTCCCTTCGCACTTTTCTGAGTCTCGGTGCAGGGGCCGACATCTGGAGCCGTGTCTTCCTGAGAACCGAAGAGACGCTTGCAATTCGATTTATCCGCAGGAGGAGCCTCACCACGAGCCTCCGTGCTATGGTAGGGTTCTTCTGGAGGAGGAGCAACGTAATCTCCGCCATCAAAGTCATCGGCGATGAAATCCATGGCATCAAGATCAAGGTCATTCTCCTGGTCTTGTGCCATCTCCATGTCACGGGTAGGCGACGGCGCGGCGACGGTCTTGCCATGGCTCCGCTCCGGAGCTTCTAGAGGGGTTGTCTTCGAGGTGGTGGCTCGCGCCGGTAGTTCTAGAGGCGATGTCCGCGGGGTGGCGCCCCTCTTCCCCAGGCGAATCTGGCTCTTCGGCCATTCCATGTTCCAAGGCATGCACTGGAGCAGCGTCAGGGTATCGGGGTCATCTTCTTCTTGGTAGGGTTGAATGGGAGGCAACAAGTCGTCGTAGCCCGCCAGCACCCGAAGCACTCGAACTCTATATACGTCTTCGCGCATCGGCCTGTTGTGGAACCTGCGGGTTGAAGGTTGAACGATCATACCCACAGCAACATCCTTCAACACGCCGTCCACTGTGTGTAAGAGAGTGCATGGAACGTCGTCGTTCTGCGGAAAACATGCAGGGCGTCAGAGAGGCCAGTCTAAGGCAAAGGAAGATCGACGCTCCAACGCTTAACTATTTACCTGGCTGGCGAGGGCGTCGAGCTCCTCTAGTGGCGAGGGGCCAACGACGGCGGCGGGCGTGCTACTGTTGACTGGCGAGGGAGTATCGGCGGCGGGCGTGCAACCGATGGCCAGGCGGCGGTTGTTCGTTGGTGCACGCTCTTCATTCGGCGGAGGACCGCCCACTGTGGGCGTGCAACGGATGGTCAGGTGGGTAGAGGCGGGCGGGCGGAGTCACTATCGGCGCCGTGGTGTAGGCAGGCGGAGTCACCAGTGGGTCCGCCATCGTGGCGTTGGCCGGCGAGACTCTGGACAAGTCTCTTGAGTTGCTTCCCTGCATGCTAGGCACCGGGCACGGCCCCACTCGACCTCCGTCATTCCATCGAGTAACCGTATCGTAGATGGTAGGCAAAACGTTGCCCATTTGTTCTGCCAAAGCTGTTTTGACAATATTAGGAATATCAGCAACTTTGGCCTTGAGGTCTGCAATCTCGCGATCGCGGGCTTCGTCACGTTGGATATCTTCGATGGTCTTTCTATTCCTTCTCGCCTCCCTGGGCTCCTTGAAGTACTCTCTGAGCTTCGTCGTCGTGCCCAGGCCACAAACTCGGCCACCTGACGGCCTTTTGTGCTTTTCCTTCCCCTGCGTCACGTTCACCGCCCTATTTAAAGTGTCGTCCCACGGGCCGTGCAGCCTCGGCATGTCCGACGAGGTTCGACCACTATCGATTTCTAAGTTCTGCACAATTAGCGTGAACCGTTTAGAATTCCACCAGTACAATATAATGCAATCGACTAGATCGTCGAGAGCAAACTAACTAGGGTGGTGTATTTACTTACCAAGTTGTCATACAACGCCTTCACCTTCTCATCATCGGTAGTATACTCATTAGCTACCGGGTCATATTTAAACCGGGCCCTGATGAAGTTTTTTGTCCGCGGCGAGTACTTTGCGAGAGGGTCAGGGATGCCCTGTTCTGCACGTTTGGCGTCCTCCTTCTCCCAATTGGGAATCGCCGCTCTGTAACCGCCGCATCCCAGTTTGTGGGTACCAATGTTCAACTTCCGCATCCTCTGCCCTCAACCAGCGTTAGCTTTGGCGACTTCGCTCTCGCAAATTACCTTGAAGTCCCGGAGTTCAGCTTCGGTGATTCTCGGCTCAGTCGCTAAAACATCCTCCAAGCTATTTTTGCTGTCCAAGACCTTAACCTTCACCCGGTGTTTCCAGTTGGACAAGGCGGTGTTCATCTTACCAATGGCGCAGTGGTTGACCTTATTCCCCACCAGATTGTCGTTATTGTACTTAAACGGCTCGTCTGGCGGATGCGGGTACAAGTATCGTCCGTGCAGCTTTCTAAAGAGAATAACCCGATAATGTGCATTCTCTTTTTTCCTTAGATCATCAGTTAAGATCCTGACAGTGTCCCGGACAATGCAACCAATTTGGTTGCCGAATCCTTTGACCACCGCCTCGGGCGCGACTGGATACCCAGAGCTATCAATTTCCGTGATCTCTTCACGGTAGGTGCGGAGAGTGTTACCTTTCCGTTTTCTCGTTGACGTCCTCTTCTTCTTGGCTTTGCTACCACCATCTGTCTGACCGCCGGCATCAGTGGTGTCATTTCCGCCGGCGGCGCCACTAGTGGTATCACCGGCGGCGCCACTAGTCGTGGCGTCATCCTCCTCGCCACCGCTAGTGTCCGCGTCAGCCCAGGCATCCGCCGTCGGGTCGTATTGCTCATCTTCTTCATCGGTGATTTGCCAGAACGGCTTAGAACCGCCGGCCTCGTCGTTGTGTGCCATGTTCTGAAGGGGGAAATTATTGGTTAATCTAAAGGAAACAAAAAAATCGACATACTACTCGATCACGGGAAAACGGCTAAGTCCTAAATTCACGGGAAAATTTCGGCATGACCTTTGCTAATTTTCTAACACTAGAGTGTCTGATTCTCGCCGAAACGGAAATTAATCAACATTTCGGCGAAAATAGGCAACTCATTTGAATTCCCTGCAAAGTTTTAAACGGCTCGATGGCCGGACAGATTACCAAATGTGGTACCAACACCAAAAGTGGTACCAGCACCAGCACCAACACAACATCAGCACTAGCAAGCAGTACCAGCACGAGCACCAACAAAAGAAAACCAGCAGCAGAACACCAGCACCAGCAAGCAGTACCAGCACAACAGCAGTACCAGCACAACATCACAATTTTTATTATCTGCAGAATTTTATCCAACAGCAGCATCCTACAGCAATATCCTCCTAGTGGTACAACATCCTAACTAACCAGAAGGAAAAACCATGAGAAATCACATTGAGCCTACTTGCCATTAGATTTTCTGGCCACGACCCATGGACTCGCATCATCCAGGCCAGCATCTCAGAATGAATACAGAAATGCTACTCTTATTGCAATGTTGGATTTCAAGTATTGTTAAGTTCAAGGTACACATATAAGCACGACATGTACCGGATTCGAGAATTATTTAGCGCGGATCTGCTGAACTACATAAGATGATACACTACAGCACATGTTTCCTTGAAAATGAATGAGTACACACCAAATTGCCACTAATAAACTAGATAAGCTAATCAGGATCAAGTCCGATGTTTGCGCACTGAAGCCAAAAGGTGGTGTCTGCTCCCACAAGAATGAAATTGAACAGGTGAGCAAGCAGCGTCAGCGTGAAGTGCAGTTCAGAGTGCATCAACAAAACGAGACGTGGACGACCCCATGTAAATTGTTCTGCAATTTTGGTGCAACGGCTATATCTAGTAGCTACTGCTCTAGTATTTGCCTCTGTGAATTTGGTCAACAAATTGTCCCAGTGCAGTGCAGAATGGGGTACTATTTGCCTGTGTGAATCTGGTGGTCAAAACATTTTTGCAGAAAGGTCTGATCAGATGGCACTGTGTTCATGGCCAGAGATCACCACAGCCTGACAGTAACAGGGCAACGGTTTCCCTGTCAAGTTGAAGCACAGAGCAAAATTGGAGAGCAAAATTCAGGGAGGGGAGGAGGGGGGGGCCTTACCTGGGGCACGGTGTAGTTGTTCACGCCGGGGCCTTGGTCCTGGATGGTGTCGATGAAGACGGCGCAGGCGGCTCCCTCCTCCTCTCTCGCTGCAACGGCGCGGGCGATGGTGTCGACGAAGACGGCCCGGGCGGCTCCCCTCCTCCTGTACTCCTCCCCCTCGGGCAGATGTGAGGGGCGGTGGATGAGTAGGGCTAGGGCGTTGGGCGCCGGTGGCTAGGGCAGCGGAGGCGTGCGTGCGGCGGTGGCTAGGGCAGCGGAGGCGTGCGTGCGGCGGTGGCTAGGGCAAGGGGACGGTGCGCGATGGAGAGAAAGAGGGAAGAAGAAGAAGGAACGGCCGGGCCGGCGCCCTAGATCTATATCAGCTATAGCCGTGACGCACCGCGGCCAGGTGCGCCGCGGATACGATAGCGGTGACGCACGGCTATAAAGTGCGCCGCGCATTAGGTAGCCACGACGGACATCACAAGCGTGCGCCACGCATTACTAAACCGTGGCGCACGGCGGCTCGGTGCGCCACGCTTATTCGCATAATATGTTCATAAGGCCGTGTTGCCTGTCAATATCACAACTGCTTCGTTAGCCCAGTGGTTGATACTGTGATGTGCCCCAGCACCCGGGTTCGAATCCCCCACACCCCATTTTTTGAATAGTTTTGGAAAACACAATATAAATCAACATAAATTCATATAAATCAATATAACTTTCAAAATAAAATCTCAATTCATGTGTTGACTAATTTAAACACCACATCTTAGTGCATACATATAAAATACATCATCATACATTGTCATCACTGCCTCGAATGCATGCAAACACACGACACATGTATCGTTGTTCTTAGAGTTAGCGTTTTACAATTTTCTTTCCCTTTTTTGTCGCGGTTGAGTAATCCAGTCCCGGAACACCGTGACTTCTTCGGTGGAATGGGCGACCTGTAGGTAGCGTTGTCCTGCTTCTTCTTGTTGTGTATTTCGTTCCATCGTCATTGTCATCTTCTATTTTCGGGTCGCCGTACTGGTCAAAGTCTTGCTCGTTGGCTACTCCATCCATTCCGATGATGTTTCTTTTGCCTCTCCGCACGACAACACGGCTAGGCCTTGTCGGGTCAGTAATGAAGAAGCATTGGTCCACTTTGTTAGCCAAGACCCATGGCTCATTTTTTGCGGTGACATTCGTGCCGGATTTGGCTTCAGGTATCACCATGGTGGTGAAATATTGTCCTTCTTTCCTGACGCTCTTTGCCCATGTGACACGGAACATTGGCACCTTCTCTCCGCAGTAGTCGAGTTCCCATATCTCGTCGATCCTACCATAGTATCTTTCCTTGACGTCACCTGTTAATGATTCCATCGTTACCCCCGAGTTCTGGTATTCGCAGTTCCGGTCCTTATTTGCCGTGTAGAATGTGTAACCATTGATATCGTATGCCTGATATGTCATGAGGTTATGTGCGGGGCCTTGTGACAATGTGAGTATGAGTTTTTCTTCTTCAGAATAAGGCGTCTCCGGTTGATCGGTCATAATCTTCTCCCTGAACCACTGTGTGAAATGGATGTTGTGCTCTTTGATTATTTCTGCTTCGGTCCTATGTTGACCCCGGTCACTGTAATACTTCGCGATTAGCAATTTGTGCTTTTCCAACCAAGGATCGACCACTGTTAGATGTTGTAGCGCGACTAGGTTTGCTCTGTCAAAGTCGTTGCGTCGGCCCTGAAAGTCGACATTCATTTCGCGCTGGCCCTCGCGGTGTCCCCATCCACCGAGCCTGCCAAAGTGCCTGTTTACGGGCAGACCAGGGTTCTCATCTTTGTCTAGAAAATTCGTGCAGAAAGAGATGCACTCCTCTGTCAGAAAGCCCTTGGCAATGCTTGCGTCTGGACGGGCCCTGTTGCGGACGTATCCTTTGATGGAACCATTCATCCTTTCGAACGCCATCATGGAGTGTAAAAACGGCGGCCCGAGCTGGATGATATCATCCACGACATGGACAAGGAGATGCACCATAATGTCGAAGAATGCTGGCGGGAAGTATATCTCAAGCTCGCATAGTATCACCACGATCTCTTCCTGTAGCCTTGCGAGTTTCTTCACGCCAATCGACTTTCGAGAGATGACGTCAAAAAAGTTGCAGAGTCCAAACAGCGTTTCGCGGACGTGCTCGTCCATTATCCCTCGAATTGCAACTGGAAGTATCTGCGTCATCATCACGTGACAGTCGTGAGACTTCATTCCGCTGAACTTCTGCTTTGGTACGTCTAGGTATCTGCTTATCTTCCCCGCATAACCGTAAGGAAATTTGACTCCAAGGAGGCACTTGAAGAATTGGTCGATCTCCTTCTCGCATAGCGTGAAGCACGAAGGGGGACAGTAATATTCCGTCTTCTTGGCCTTTTTGCCCTTGCGGCGACCTTCCGTCCCATCTAACACATCGTCATCGTCATCGTCATCATCATCCGGTTTTCCTCCGTGGAGCTCGCCCCTGATATTCAAAAATCTCAAGTCGTTCCTTGCTTTCGGCCCATCTTTGGTCCTCTCCGGCATGTTGAGCAGGGTGCCAAGCAGACTCTCGCACACGTTTTTCGTGATATGCATGAGGTCAAGGCAGTGGGGTGTGCGGAGAATCTTCCAGCACCTCAGGTCCCAGAGAACAGACCTTGTTTTCCATACACCCTCCAACGGCGCCGGCGCCTTTCGCTTCTTTCCCGGCGCAGGGCACTCTTTCCAGTTCTTCAACAGCTCGTCGATTTCCTCGCCGCTCCTTTGACGTGGGGCTCTTCGCATCTCAACTTCATTGTTGAACAGATCTTTGCGTTTTCTCCACGGGTCATCCTTGCGAAGCCACCTTCGATGCCCCAAGAACACGGTTTTCGATGACCCGGGGTTTCTCTCTAGCTGGAGATACGTAGTGTCATCCATGCACCTAACGCATGCACAGAATCCGTGCGCCACCTGCCCCGCGACATATCCGTAACCGAGGTAGTCATGCACCGTCGTGAGGAGCGCGGCTCTCAATGGGAAAAACGTTTCTCCATAGGCGTCCCACGTATTGGCTGGCTCGTCCCATAACGTGGCTAGCTCCTCTTCCAACAACTGGACATACAGATTGATGTCGTTACCTGGTTGTTTCGGCCCTTGAATAAGCATACTCATCTGTATGTACTTCCTCTTCAAGCACAACCAGGGGGTAGGTTGTATATACATACAAACACGGGCCAGGTGCTATGGGCTGCTCTGGTTGCCAAAAGGATTTAATCCATCCGTACTCATGCACAACCTGATGTTCCTTGGATCGTCGCCGAATTCGGGGTATTCGATGTCTAGGGCCTTCCACTGGCTAGCATCTGAGGGGTGTGTCAGCATCGTGTCATCATTCTCCGGATCGGTTCCATCATGCTCTTCTGGCTTCTTCCTTTCCGCGTGCCATCGCATGAGCTTCGCCTGTGTGGGGTCTGCGAAATACCGCTGCAGACGGGAAGTTATCGGAAAGTACCACACCACTTTTCGAGGAGAGGCCTTCTTCCCTGTCTTGTATCGAGTTGCGTCGCACACCGGGCATATGGTTCTCTCCGCGTCCGCGCCCCGATAGATGATGCAGTCATTAATGCAAGCATGGTATTTCACGTGAGGTAAATCCAGAGGGCACACGACTTTTTCGCCTCCTCGATGCTCGTTGGACACTTGTTCCCCGTGGGAAGACGGTCGTGCCAGAATGCCATGTTCTCATCGTAGCTCGCATCGGTCCATCGGTGTTTTGTCTTCATCTCGAGGGTCCTTAACGTTACGTTCAGACGGGTATCCTAGCTCGCGCATCCTTCATACAATGGAGTAACGGCGTCTATCTCCAGTTGCGACAACTTCGATTTCTCTCTAGCAGCAGCTCTGGAGTTGCTAGTCTCCTTGAGAAGCAGAGCTTGGACATGAGGGTCCCGCACCCAGTCCGACGACGATGTCACGACATCTTCATCATGATGTCCTTCGTCTTGATTATGATCATGGCCGACATCTTCATCACGATGTCCTTCGTCTTGATTATGATCATGTCCTTCATCTTGATCATGATGTCCTTCATCATGTCCGGGGCGACTCTTCATCTTCATCACTTGACGGGCAAAGAGTGTAGCCATCCATAAAACCACGACGGATAAGGTGCGACTCCAAGTCACCAGAATCGTATCTGATCAAGTGTTTCAGTTTGCATCTTCGACAAGGACATCTTATCTCCGTCATGCTATTTCGAAACATTTCGTCCGTCGCATGTTTCATAAATCTAGCCACGGTGCCTGTGCTTATATGCATGGTTGCCTACATAGTAAAAAAGATCAAATGAAAAATTAATTAGAATCAAATTACGTAATATATGGATATATGATGCATGCACATGGCCGTCGTCGACGGAAAATTCGGCATGACCTATGCTAAAAATAGGACATTCTCGGAGTGCGTGGTCGCCGAAATGGAAATGAATCAACATTTTGGCAACACATGTCAACTCATTTTTAAGACATCCACAAATTTCATCAAAAATACGCAACACAATTGCGCATTTATGTATATATGCAACCATATATGAATCTTTTGTCATCACGACGACGCACGCGGCGCCGGCACACGTACATACATACAACACATATACATATCGTCCCTCCAACAACTCACCAACTATAGATCTTGCCGACACGAGACCGAGAGAGAGTATGTTTGTATGTGGCTATAGAAAGTGAAAAGATGGAAGGGAAAGTGGTAATAAAGTGAGAGATGGGGTGGAGACAAATTTTACTAGATTTCACCACACATATGTATCAAAAAAATTAGGTTAAATAAGTTTTAAATGGTGGGAAAATGGGGGAAATGAGGTGGTGAGGGGGTGGGGGGCGACCAGATCTAAAATGGGGTGGAGATATGGGTGGATGGGAGGTTGGGGGTGGTCCCAAACCACTTAAATTCGTTCCAGGTATACCCGTGACGCACATGATATTCGGCGCGTCACGGCTATGCTGGATAGCCGCGGCGCACGCAAGAGTGGTGCGTCACGGCAATAGATGCCATCGGTGGAAACGATACCCGTGACGCACGTCTGTCATGTGCGCCGCGGCTACGCAACATAGCCGTGACGCACCTCTCAGGAGGTGCGTCGCGGGTATGCCTCGGAGGCTCGCCACCCCGGCCCCACACATACGCGCGACGCAGCTTCCAATTGGTGCGCCGCGGCTATTGCTTTACGCGCGACGCGCAGAATAGTGGTGCGCCGCGGGTAATAGGCGTGACGCGCCAAACTGTATGTGCGTCACGGGTATCATCACTCCTATAGCCATTTTCCTAGTAGTGACACCGGAGTTGCAGAGTTATCACTAGTTGCGTAATCTTAACGTCTCGCATCGGTCGACGTGTTCTTGAGAAGAAGCTCTTGAACATGAGGGTCCCGCACGACTGAAGTTAGCAGAGTGTTCATGTCCTCGTCTTCATGTTGTTGATCACCATGACTCCATTCTTCTTCATTATAGTCGTCTCCGTCGGCAGCCTCTTCGGCCTCTCCATTGCCATGTTAAGACTCCTCCTGATCATCTGCACATGTAGCCGCCCAATTGGTCTCGACGTGATCATCGTCTTCATCATCATCCATCCACTTTGTCGTGGGATAATCACGGCAGATGTTACCGGGGGTAACTGATCTAGGGGCAAGTCGACACAGGTATTTGGGAGAGGATTTAGCTTGAAGGAAGACATGGCGAAAAGCAATCTAAGAGCCGGAACACAACTCGCCGGATCTCGATATGATTATACTGGATACTCGATAATAGGTGTTACAGTTATGACTTGAATCTCTCTCAGGCGAAGCCTAGGGGTTGGTTTATATAGTACTCATACCCCCTTTGGCTCGCCATACAAAGCGCTCCTTGAGTCCTACTCGAACTCTACATACGTATCCTAGCTTTCCTTATCGTAACCCACAATCCGGGTTACGATCCTTGCAAGCCCTGGGCCTTCCAGAAGCTTCTGCGTCCTTAGCCGGATTTGGTCCATACGCCGTTTGGGCCGGATTACACCTGGGGTTGGCATACCGAGTTACTATCCCCTCATCAGTAGTCCCCAGAATAGCTTGGGCTTCATGGATTCATTCTTGAGGCGCTCGCTATCCCGATAGCTCGATCCTTCCTCGAACGCCTAATGGGCCTTTCCATATTTGAACCCTTGCTCCGAACGCCCACAACGCCAAATCCGCGCGGATAATTACTGTTCCGCAATTTCCGGCTTTCTGGCCGCGGGTGAGCTCACCACCTCCCTTATAAATATCAGCAGAGGGTAACCCTAAACCATTCACCTCGTTTCGTCATTTCTTTCTCCTCGCTCCCTCACAGTTCCGGCCGCCGGGCTCACGCGCGCTTCCAGAGATAAGGCCACCTCCGGCCGCACCCGACCTCGAGCTCTCCAGCGCCGCCATCGAGCCCCGCCGCCACGCTCTTGTTTCTTTCATCAAGGACTGTGGTGAGACACTCAAGCCGCGCCGCGCACCGGCCTCAGTTCGGACCTCAACTCCTTCGGTAAGCCCCTCTCAACCATCCAACTGAAACCGGCAATTTCATCAATTTGACCAAGATTGGATCTGAGTCAACCCGCAAATCAATTTTAGGGAACCATCAAATTAGTTCGCTTCGATAGTCCTTAGCTTCTTCAAGCACCTGATACGCAATCACCACTCATTTCCGCGCCCTTATTAACCATTAAACTTCATATAAGATTACTTGCAAGTCCTTCGATTCTAGATCCGTTCCGCCTTGTTTTCTCCGCCTGCCGCATTAACACCCGGATAATCCTTCTTTTCCAGTTAATCCCTCCTCAGTAAGGTATGGGCAACCATCCATGTTCACCCAACCCACCTCAATACGTAAGTAATTAACAATTTACTCAACTTCATCCGACACCCGGAAAATCTTCAGCACTTAGCTTCGTAGCGCATTACCCGGGTCTTGTTTTAGCCTTCAGCGTCTTAATGTCTCCAGATTCAAATGAGTTGATGTTCCGAATCTTACCCCACACATTTCTTGTCCCTTGCAGGTCAGCTCCATGGCTCCTAAAAGACAGGGAAAACACCCGGCTCCTGCAAAGACCTCCCAAACCGCTTCTGCCGACTGGGGCCGGTCTTCAACAACGAAGGCCAAACTGGATGGGATGGCCGAGCTAGGAATCCTTCCTTCCCAAAAGGAAATACACTGGAGGGCTCCTGGCGATGAGACCCGTCCCACTCCTACCGGGAATGAGGTAATCTGCTTTACCGAGCACGTGATCCGGGGGTTCCGTCCTCCGGGTCACCCCTTCTTCCGAGAAATCCTAAGCCACTACGGCCTCCGGGTGTTCGACATAGGGCCTAACTCTATGCTGAACATCACCCACTTCATAGTCTTGTCCGAGTCTTACCTGTGCATTCAACCAAGCCTAGCTCTTTTACCGAGTTATTTTACTGTGAACCGTGCCGCGAGAGCGATGACGGAGCAATCCTTACTTGCGGCGGGGGTATCTATCCAACGCCGCAAGCACTCGCTGATGCCAGCCCTTAATCTGAACTCCCACGCCAAAAATTGGCAGCTATCCTTCTTCTATTGCCATGATACCTCTCCGGATGGCGAGAGGAAATTGCCGGGTTACTCGGAGACCCCCCTCGAACCCTCCGCGTCTTTCAATGCTTTTGCGCCTGATCCTGATAGGGAAGCGATTCAGCCCCTTCTGGCCAAATTAGCAGCTTTCTCAGCCCATGGCCTTCTCGGGCTCAACTTAGTAAAGACCTGGGTGGGTTTCCGGGTTCAACCCAACTCCATTCGTTCAAAACTGCTGCACGAATACTCGGGCCATATCACAGACTCCCTCCGCTACTCCACCAAAAACTTCCCTGCCGGTAACACCATCAAGACCATCAAGGGCTTCTTGGTGGAGAGATTGGACGTCATAAAGAACACCGCCGGGTTACCCCCGTTTACTCGGGAGAATCCCGCCCCAGCGGTGAGTCCTGCCCCCTTTTTCTTATTTCAGTACTTTCGTCCGCTACAGCCTTTAACCATCATTTGTATTTACCTGTTTACAGGCTGACGATCCCTTCTGGAAAGTCGAAAACTCTCCTCCTTCTCAAGACCCCGAAGAAGAGGTCGAGTCTGTGGATGATGATGAGGGTATTCCTCCATAACCTTTATACCTGCCTTTTATCTGTGCTGTTTCCCTTATCTGATACTTACTCGGCTTTCAGGGTCGGGGGATGACGAGGAGGAAGAAGAAAATGACCCGGAAGCCACCGAGTCTGACCGGGAGCCTCCAGTTGGAAACAAAAGGAAGGCTAGAGGGGTAGTTGAAAAGGTTCCCTTCTCTTCTGTGTCTCGTGCGCCTTACTCCTTTGCTGCTATGCATGAACTTAACGAGCGATTATCACATTCACCCTTCTTGAAGGATCCTCTTCCGACTAAACGTAGGGTGACCCGGAATTCTCCGGGGAATGATCCCCTTAACCCGGGTATTCCCACTTCACCTACTCATCGAGCCAGTACCCCTCCAGCTCAACCTTCCCAATCTCCTCAGCGTCACCCGTCTCCTACTCATCCACTTGCCGGGCAATTTCGCGTCCCGCAGCCAGTGCTCTTGCCAACGTCATCCGCTTCCAGTGGCGAACTTCCTCCGGACTACGCCGTAAATACCGGGTAACTACCTTTATTTGCATTTTCTCGTACTTGTTACCTTTCCTTTTTCGGTACCTTCCACCGATCCATGTCCTCCTTCTTGTCTTCAGCGCCACAGTTACGCTGAGCGACCAGGATATTCCTGAACCGGAAGGACAGGAAGAGGAGAAGCCGAGTGATGACATGGACGTTGAGATTGAAGACGAGGCCGAGGACGGAAAAGAAGAAGACCCTTTCAAGGACCCAATTCCACCGAAAACTGCATCACCCCAGCCCTCTGAAGAAGTGGACGAAGACATCATCTTGGAGACCAAGCCGGCTCTCCTAACCCGGACGTTCAAACGACCCGGGTTTCGACCCCCAGACCCGGAACAGCTCCTCCACAAGAGGGCCAATCCTCCGGCCCTTCTCAACTTCGTCCTGAAGACATGACCTTTGCTCAGATGCTAGATGCCCTTCATACCTTGAAGGGTGACGAAGAAAACTTACTAGATGCCTTAATACTCAAGCACGAGGTAATCCCGACTAACACCAATTGATTCCATATATAGTCCCCAAGTTCCGAGTAAATTACTAGGTAGCTTGCTTGGAACTTTACATAATGTTTCTGGCTGACCCTTCTTCATGCTTCCCTACAGGACTATGTTTCACAGTTTGGAGAAAACTGGCCAAATCCACCAAGCTTGCTGAAAAAGAAGCGCCCTTCGTGAAGCTGCTGAGACTGAGGCTCACAGGTGCCAGAAGATGACGAAAAAGTACAAGAAGAGAGCTCGTAAGGCAAAAGGCAAACTGACAACTCTTTCTGCTCAAATTGATGGTGTTTATCGTACCGCAACTGGTAAGATTTTTGAATTTCACCTTTTGTGACTCGGATTACTTTGATTTGAACAACTGCACTTGTTTGCCTACTATCTTTGCTTCTTTTGCCTTTTTTAGCAGGGCCACATGACGCTGCCCCCGAAGGAGATGATGCTGCCAAGCTTAAAACCATCAAGAATACTCTTCGCCAACTTTGCAGCGGAGTCAGTTGGATACTTGACGAGTTACGTCTGCCGGGTATCAGGCCAGATAACATGAAGAAGTTACTAGAAAGCTGCTCTACCATCCCCGAATGGATTTGGCATTGGAAACGGTCCTCCTGCCGCTTTGGGGTAACCCGGGGACTCGCGTTAGCTAAGGCCTACGCTCCCAAGCTAGAGCTGTCCAAGCTTATGAGCGGATTCCCAGAGTTCAACTTGGATGGGTCCAATTTTGCCAAAGGACTTCAAGGCTATTCAGAAAGAAGTCCGTCATCCGGCTAGTGTTATCGCTGATGCCTTAGAAATTGATGTGATTCTTCCGGCTTATGATGCTAATGACAAGGTTGTCAAGGCTGACCGCCCCCAGCCGTTCGATATGCTTGTCCGTTGGAGGGAGGAAGCGATCAAGTTAAAGGAAGAAGCCGCCAAGAAGGCCGAGGTCGACTCTGCTCCTGCAACTTCTGCGCAGCCCGAGACTACTACTGATCCAAGTGGCACCAAGGGCAAGGCCAAGGTGGATCCTGCAGCTTGAAGTAACGCTTATCATTCCACATGCGTCAATCGGCGAAGCGTCGTTTACAACAGCTTTACTATTCGTTTAAGCAGAGCGCCTGTGCTCTTTTGATACTTTTATGATATTGTAATACTTTGAGTTAAACTCCCGATGCACTTTGCGCCCCTTTGGGCTTTTGATGAATGTATCTTTGCGTTTTCTTATTCTTGATATCCACTTGCTTTATTCTCGATAACTTATACTTCTTTTTTCTTAGCAAAGCCCGTCCTCCGGGTTTCGTCTGAGACCCGGATGCGTGGCTCGTTGTAATTTAATCGGCTGGATGATGTTGTTTCCTCATTAGAGCTCATAAGTCCCCAGCCCGGGTTTCCGCGTCTAGGACACATGATTGTTTCTTTTCAAGGAAACGAATCGCCCCGCTGGATGCCCAAAACTTCAGGACAGCTTTTATGAGGTTTGAAGTTATGCTTGATAATCGTTGAGTTTCCGGCTGTAAGCCTTATACTCTGCATAACCTGTGGTTTAGATGACCCTTTCGACTATCTTGTACTATAAGCCGGCTTTCGCGTGGATACCATGTTGTTACATCAATACGAAAACTGGGTCAAACAAGTCCCTTTTGGGTCTCATGACTGATAGTAATCGTAGGCGAACAGATCATGCCACTTTGTTGCGAGTCACATCGAGCTTAAGTAAGAATAGACGAGAATTTTGGACTTCTTTGTCCGGTTATAAGATTGTAGCCGCACTCGTTTTTTCGAGTTGCCGGCCCCTATAACTCATTGGCATCAAGGCCGGGTTTTTTGAGTTTGCAGCTGTGCTTGTAGGAGCAACTAGCCCTCAAGACCTAAATATTTTACGCCGTATAAATGACAATTGTCTCTTTTCTCGATAATCCCCTTTTTATTTGATATGAGAAAATTAGGCCAGCAAGCCGCCTCATTAAAAACCCATCCAGTCCCCAAGGGTGCCCTGGATAGGAAAAGAGTGCGTCTGAAACCTGCTGCCTGTTACATCATTTTCTGCTAAGTATAGTATGGACGTAGCTGAGCCACGTTCCATGGTCTATCTCTTTCTTGCATAGGTGCAGTAGTATGAGCAGTGTCGTTGACTGTGGCCGATTCTTCTCTTGCATCTATCAAGTAATATGACCCATTATGTAGACTCCGGCTTATGATGAAAGGTCCTTCCCATGGCGGCGATAGCTTGTGTTTTCCCTCGTTTGTTTGAACCAAGCGCAGGACCAAGTCTCCCTCCTGGAAGACCCGGCTTTTTACCCGCCGGCTATGATATCTTCGCAAATCCTGCTGATATATGGCTGACCTTTCTAAGGCTTGCTCCCTTTGTTCTTCTAACATGTCCACGGCGTCTTGCCGGTTCTTCTCGTTCTCCACTTCGACGTAGGCTGTCACTCTTGGTGAATCATGAATGATGTCGCTTGGTAATACTGCTTCTGCGCCGTAAACCATGAAGAAAGGCGTCATCTGGGTGGACCGGTTAGGTGTAGTATTGATACCCCAGACCACGGAAGGGAGTTCTTCAACCCACGCTCCAGCGGCCCTGATACAAGGGACCCTTAGCCGCGTTTCAATCCTCGAAGTAGCTCTTGGTTCGCCCTCTCCACTTGCCCGTTGGCTTGCGGATGTGCCACTGATGCCACATCAAGCCTGATTCCATTGTTGCCACAAAATTTTTCCATCTCTCCAAGGGACATGTTGGTTCCGTTGTCAGTGATTATACTGTGGGATATCCAAACCGGTATATGATTTTTCAGGAATTTGACTGCTGTGGCCGCTTCACAATTGGTAACCGGCATAACCTCCACCCACTTGGTAAACTTATCGACGGCCACTAAAAGATGTGTCTTCTTGCATGGTGACATATGGAAAGGGCCAACCATGTCCATACCCCAAACAGCGAATGGCCAGGTTAGTGGTATTGTCCGTAACTCCATAGCCGGCACATGAGTTTGGCGAGCGTACCTTTGACATCCATCGCATCTTGCCACTATCCGCTCCGCGTCTGTTAAGGCCGTGAGCCAGAAGAACCCATGCCGATAGGCCTTAGCCACAAGGGATCTTGTGGACGCATGATGCCCACAATCACCTTCGTGGATCTCCTTAAGGATTTGTCGGCCTTCTTCCGGTGTCACGCAGCGCAGAAAGACTCCTGTCGCGCTTCTCTTGTACAGCTCCCCATTGATAATAGTATATCCTTTTGCCCGCCTCAAGATTTGTCTTGCTAATACTTCCTGCTCTGGCAATTCGCCCCGTGATAGATAGGCCAGATATGGCTCTGTCCACTCGGGAACAGTACGTATTGTAGCCACAAACTCCTCATCCGGGTCTCGATTTGCTAGTTCTTCCTCAGACTCGGATTTAACTGACGGTCGCCATAGCTCATCCAGGAAAACATTAGGTGGAACCGGCTCTCTACGCGAGCCGAGTCTGGCGAGTGCATCCGCTGCCTCATTTTTTCTTCTGTCTATGTGCTCTACTTCATACCCGGAGAAACACCCGGCAACCCTATCAACCTCTCTGCGATACGCTGCCATAGTGGCGTCCTTCCTATCCCAGGTTCCTGATACCTGCTGCACCACAAGATCCGAATCCCCAAAGCATCGTATCCTTCTGATGTTCATCTCCTTGGCTATCTTCAAGCCGTGCAGTAGGGCCTCATACTCGGCCACGTTATTTGAACAATCGAAGTGAATCTGTAGCACGTAACTTAGTTTGTCCCCCTTTGGCGACGTCAGCACCACTCCAGCTCCTGACCCTTCGTACTGCTTTGATCCATCGAAGTGCATGGTCCATGACTCGGAATTTGGGACTATAGTAGCCATTCCAGTGTGTGTCCAGTCGTTAACAAAATCGACCAAAGCCTGTGACTTGATTGCTGATCTGGGCTCGTAGCTGATATGATAATCTCCCATCTCTATTGCCCATTTGGCTATTCTTCCCGTTGCATCCGAGTTTCTGATGATATCCGACATTGGTATTGAACTAACCACTGTTATGGGATGTTCTTGGAAATATGGCTTCAACTTCCGGCTGGCCATAAAGACCCCAAACACCAACTTTTGCCAATGTGGATAACGCTGCTTTGCTTCCGATAACACCTCGCTGACATAATAAACCGGCCTTTGGACCGGGTATCCCTTCCCATCCTCCTTGCGTTCTACGACAACTACCGCGCTGACGGCCCGGGGACCGCGGCCACGTATAATAACATAGGTTCTTTAGGACCCGGGGCTGCTAGTACTGGTGCTTCCGACAATTGCTTTTTTAGCGCTTCAAACGCCTCATCTGCCTCCTGATCCCACACGAACTTATCTGACTTCCGCAAAAGCCGATACAAGGGTATTGCCTTTTCTCCAAGCCTGGATATGAACCGGCTCAAGGCTGCTACGCAGCCCGTGAGCTTTTGAACATGCTTCAAATTTTCCGGTTTCTTCAAACTTTGGATGGCCTTGATTTTGTCCGGGTTTGCCTCGATTCCTCTCTCGGAGACTATAAAGCCGAGTAACTTCCCAGCCGGGACTCCAAATACGCACTTCGTTGGGTTAAGCTTCATCTGGTACCTTCTCAAGTTTTTAAATGTCTCCTTCAAATCATCAATGAACGTTTCTGCCTTCCGGGTCTTAATAAACGTCATCCACATACGCGTGCACGTTGCGCCCAATTTGGTCCTCGAAGCACTTCTGAATACATCGTTGGTAAGTTGCGCCCGCATTTTTCAATCCAAACGTCATGGTTTTGCAGAAGGCCCCAAAAGGGGTTATGAATGACGTTTTCTCCCAATCCTCCCTTTTGAGTTTAATCTGGTGGTACCCGAATATGCGTCCAGGAAACACAGCAAGTCGCTTCCGGCTACCGCGTCTATGATTTGGTCTATCCTTGGTAGTGCGAACGGATCCTTTGGGCAATGCTTGTTGAGGCTCGTGAAATCGATACACATCCTCCATTCATTTGTCTTTTCATCACAAGAACCGGGTTTGCTAACCAGTCGGGGTGAAATACTTCCATGATAAAGCCTGCGGTTAATAGTCGCGCGATTTCCTCACCTATAGCTCTTCTCCTTTCCTCATTCATCTTTCTCATACCTTGCTTCACAGGCCTGGCCTTGGGATCCACGTGCAAACTGTGCTCTGCCAACTCAGTGGGAATACCCGGCATGTCGCTGGTGTCCAAGCAAACACATCCGCATTTGAACGGATGAATTCCACCAGAGCCTTTTCTTGCGCATCATCTAGATTGGACCCTATAGTGAATTGCTTGGTGGGATCTCCCTCCACAAAATCTACTTTCTTGGTATCTTGAGCTGCCTTGAACTTCACTCTTTCGTCTTCAGCATCTGGCCTTCTCAACGCTGTACCATCATCCGGATCCACCTGCGACCGGTAATACTGAAGCTCTTCCTTCCTGCAGGCTTGTTCGGCCATTACTGAATCTCCTCATCGCACTCGGCTGCTATATCCCGGTTTCCATGGATAGTGATGGTCTGCTTGGGGCCCGGAATCTTTAATTGCAGATACACGTAGCACGGCCTAGCCATGAACTTAGCATAAGCCGGCCTTCCGAACAGAGCGTGGTAGGGGCTGTGCAGCTTGACTACCTCGAACGTGAGCCACTCCACCCGATAGTTATCTACCGATTCTCCAAAGGCTACTTCCAACGCAATTTTTCCTTCGGGGCGTGCCGAATGACCCGGCACGATTCCATGGAACACCGTCGAACTTTTTTGTAGCTGGGACTCCTTGAGGTTCATGCGCAAGAAGGTTTCCCAATATAGGATGTTGTTGATACTCCCTCCATCCATCAAGACTTTCTTCAGCTCGTAACCATTGACCTGGGTGCCACCACTAATGCCAAGGTTCCGGGGTGCTTTATTCCTTCCGGGTGATCCCTTCTGCTCCATGTTACCTCTTGCTCCGCCCATCTCAAGGATCCCGAAGTGGCCGAGGAGGCTGGATCCACTGTTTGCTTCAACGCCCCTTTGTCCCTGCTGGAAGTCCCTGTAACATGCACATGATATTGTCCTTTCAAATTGAGCGTACGTACCATGCCGATGAAGATATTGATTTGGCCGATTGACACCACGGATCCGGATTCGAAGTGATCCGGCTCCAACTCCCACCCGGAATTGTCCACTATCTGCTCTCCTTCGTCATTGGAGTAGATCTCGCCGACGACAAAGTTCTCCATACTCTTCCGAGCTTCTCCCGTGATGTAAACACCTTTGGACGCAGGCCCCACGGTGGGCGCCAACTGTCGTGGGATAATCACGGCAGATGTTACCGGGGGTAACTGATCTAGGGGCAAGTCGACACAGGTATTTGGGAGAGGATTTAGCTTGAAGGAAGACATGGCGAAAAGCAATCTAAGAGCCGGAACACAACTCGCCGGATCTCGATATGATTATACTGGATACTCGATAATAGGTGTTACAGTTATGACTTGAATCTCTCTCAGGCGAAGCCTAGGGGTTGGTTTATATAGTACTCATACCCCCTTTGGCTCGCCATACAAAGCGCTCCTTGAGTCCTACTCGAACTCTACATACGTATCCTAGCTTTCCTTATCGTAACCCACAATCCGGGTTACGATCCTTGCAAGCCCTGGGCCTTCCAGAAGCTTCTGCGTCCTTAGCCGGATTTGGTCCATACGCCGTTTGGGCCGGATTACACCTGGGGTTGGCATACCGAGTTACTATCCCCTCATCACACTTAGTGTGGCCCTCCATGAAACTATACCTGAGAAGGTGCTTCTCCACATTACCAGAATCTGGTTTGAACAAGGACCCTAGCTTGCATTTTCGACACGGACACTCTATCTCGATGCGGTTGTTTCGATGCATCTCGGCCGTCGCGCTTTGCACATATCTATGCACCACGCTTGTCCTCGTCGCAATGACCATTGCTACAAAAGGCAAGAGAGGTTTCATTAACTAGATACGGTTTTCACGGAAAAATTTGGCATGACCTTGCTACAAAAGGTGTAATGCGGAGCGCCAGAAATTTGCCACAAAGGAAATGAATCAACATTTCGGCAAAACATTGGTAACTCATCCTCATGGCAACACAATAAAATGAAAAAGAGATCGAGTTCTCCTCCACCAACCAATCTCACACACCTATTAAGATGACACACAATGCAAATTATATAGACGCGATGACGACGTCAAAGATCACCGGAGAGACGGCCGATAAGAGAGTGATAGATCTAGAAGTAGCTAGTGGTTATATAGGGGTGGTGGTGGGTGGCTGGCCGGACTTATTGATGTCACAACTTACCCCAGGCGAATAAGGTATCACATGCGCCTGCCCTAGGGGTGCTACCCTAGGCCACATTTTACCACAGGCGTTTTTGACGCTATTCGCCTGGGTAAGTGTGCTACCCCAGGCGAACCAAGTTCAGATTCACCTGCGGTACAGGCACAGTGCCAGGGGGTGGTGGTGGGTGCCCCTGCCACAGTTTACCCTAGGCGCATCTGAACTTTGTTCGCCTGGGGTAGCACACTTACCCCAGGCGCATATTATATCTGTTCGCCTGCGCTAAGTAGCCCAGGCGTATGTACTTATCTGTCCGCCTGTGGTAAGTAGTGCTGCTATAAGCATTTCTCTGCTAGTGGGAAGTCAAAAGATACGCCAGAAGCATGGGCGTGTATGTGCACTTATTATAAATTTAATGTACCTTGTTTTGTATTGAAATGTGTGGAGTTATTATTTTAAACATAAAGAATATAATGGAAAACAAAATAAAACAATAGAAAACATAAATGAAACAATGGAAAACAATAGAAAACATAAAGGAAAACAATAGAAAACAATAGAAAACATAAAGGAAACAATAGAAAATAAAATAAAACAAGATAAAACAAAATATAAACAAGAGAAAACAAAATAAAACAATAGAAAACATAAAGTAAAACAATAGAAAACATAAAGGAAAACAATAGAAAACATAAAGAAAACAATAAAAAACAAAATAAAACAAGAGAAAACAAAAAAGGTAACAAGAGAAAACAAAATTAAACAATAGAAAACATAAAGAAAAACAATAGAAAACATAAAGGAAACAATAGAAAACCAAATAAAACAAGAGAAAACAAAATAAAACAATAGAAAACATTAAGCAAAACAACAGAAAACATAATGGAAAACAATATAAAACATAAAGGAAAACAATAAAAAACATAAAGGAAACAATAGAAAACAAAATAAAACCAGAGAAAACAAAAAAGAAACAAGAGAAAACAATAGAAAACATAAAGGAAAACAATAGAAAACATAAAGGAAAACAATAGAAAACAAAAAGGAACTAATGGAAAACAACCCCCCCCCCCCTCGCTCGCAGCCCAACCCCCCTCCTCCCAGGCTTTTCCCGATGTAGAATCGCGAGAGGAGACTTTCTTCCTCGCGGCTGTGCTGTAGTTTGTTCACTACAACGTCGTTCGCAAGCCTCGGTGCGAGCGGATGAACCTCAACGCCGCCCAGATCGACGCGTTGCGGATGAACCAAATTTGTCTCAAAATTTCCATATGATTCTACATTCTGTACTAAAAAGGTTATCCTATAATGTAAAAATAGTGTCTTATTTTACGTAAATGCTCATCCCAAATCTGTTAGCTAGCGCCAGGCACCATGAGAGTATCCTCCTACCATGTGCATGATCGATCCGTTGACTTGTGAACCCCATTTCCCACTTGAGCGAGAAGTTGAGTAGTGCTCCACGTGCATGGTCGGGCAAGGGGCGGTGCAAAGTAGTCTCATCCATATTGTACAAAAAAAAGTAGTCTCATCCATCGGACGGTAGCTTTACGTACGTTCCTTGCTCCTTTAATTGACGAGAAGGCATCGTAGGCTGGTAGCCAAGAACTAGGGTGATGTGGCCATGCATGTGGGCAAGGGGACATGCATCATGGTACCATCACTAAGGGTGACTTCTTTTGAGTTTCTGCTTATACATAAGTAAGTTTCTGCATTTTGGTGTGCAGAAACTGCGGTGGACAGAAACCGACGGGAGACTACTTTTAGATTATATGGTTTTGGCTTATTTGATGTGATGAGTTGGGAGATGTCCATTTTGCCCCTGAATTTAACACTTCTAAAAATCATTTGGAGTATCAGTAGTTAGTAACTGAAATTAACACTACTAAAAATCATTTTACATAACTTAAATTTAGGGAGGGAGATATTAAAAAAAAGGAAAAAAAAGAGAGAGGGGGGCGAGGATGTGGCTGCTGGCCGGCTTGCTGGTTCCGAGCAGACGAGCTCGAGGTAGCCGGCGGGAGGGTGCAGACGAGCTAGAGGTGGACGGAGGGAGGGTGCGGAAGAGCTCGAGGTGGCCGGCCTTGTGCAGACTAGCTAGAGGTCGCCGGCGGGAGGATGCTGGCGGCAACCGACCTGAGGGGCGGAGCAGTCGTCGGGGTAAGAGCAGAAGCGGTAGGGGCTTCCGGATCCGGCCGAATGCAGGCGAGATCTGGTGCCGGAGGGGGAGGGCGACCGGCGGAGGTGGTAGATTCCCGAGGCGGGGATGGGCGAGCGCGTCCTGTTCGGTCGCCTGAGACGATGGAGATCGGGGATGACTCCCGATTGCTGGTCCGTTTCTTTTTTTTGCGTGGAGTGGCAATTGACCGTAATTTCACTGAATTGACATGTCTATTTTCCAATAACCCTTCGCTAGGAGCTGAGAAACTCGGGAAACTGCTTCTTTCACTCACAAGTTGGCTTCTGCGGTGGGTACAAACTGGGAGAATCTGTACACTTCTTTTTTTGCTTCTGCTGCCTGCAACCTAGAAGCCACCGAGAAACTCTAAAAGAAGTCACCCTAATACTGTATACGGCCGCTTAATGAGGCGTTGTCTAGGTGTCTGATTGATGTGATTTGTCATCTTCAACCTCCCAAATTCAAGAGGACCAAATGGGGGTCCATTTCAGGACCTCAGGTGGCCATTGAAGCGCAGGTGAGCGAGTGGCCTATCCATCGTCTTGCCGGTGTGACACATCCGTCTTGTCAGCTTCACGGCCCACAAGCCCGCTAAATCATTTATGCAATGCGTCATGGATTCATAATAACCGCAAACTTGCCCCTGTAAATGGGATAAGTGGGATCACACTTTTGCATCCCTGAATTGACAGTTCGGTAGCTTTTCGGTTTGGTCTCATTTACGCAATGCGCCATGGATTCATGGTAACCGCGAAATTGCCCCTTAGATATGTGTGATTATATACCGCATTTGAGAACAAGAGGAGACTTTACAAACATCCCAAACAAAAAAAAAGGAGACTTTAAATGGTGAAACGAGCAAGTACATACTCACTCCGTTCCAACATCGATGACTTTCATTTGTCCAAATATGTATGTATGTAGATACTAAAACATGTCTATGTATGTGTATGTTTGGACAAATGAAAGCCATTTATTTTAGAACGGAGGGAGTACGTGCCAAGCATGTGGTTAGATCCTCAAATGTGAAACTAAACTAGCTTTTTGTAAGCAATAAACTGACCTAACTTAAATAAAGCTGATCATCATAAGCGATATCGCGACTATATATGGCTGGTGCCAATTTTCTAAACATGGGTATTGCAAGCGTGGACTTGTCCACTAGGTTAGGTAGCTCGTGCGCAGAAGCTTCGGTGTCATGCATGGTTTAGCAAGGTACATACAGCTAGCTAGCATCGCGCGCGTCAAAGCATAAAACAAATCACTTACTTGTTGCTATAGTTTTCATGCCGCGATCATGCCTCCCAAGAGTTGACAACTTGACATATAGACGGCGCCAGATATGGTTTAGAATTTCGAGATTCGTAGATTACTCTTGTATAGAAGTCAAGGATATTACTTGAAATTTGTCCTTTTATTTTCTCGAGACGTTACATTACTTCTTTTGCGATGAGACCTTAGATTACTCATGTCCAATGGTACTCCTTAAAGCATCTCTAGCAGATCCCGAATAAGCCTTTCGTCCGACACATGGTTCAACCCATTTTTACGGTCCGAGCAGATACCGCATCGGTGCGGCCCGAAAACTTTTATTCAGTACACTGGAAACATGTCCCCTCTGTCGTTATATGAACGTTGAGGGGTGCATTTAGTGTTGCCCCTTTGTTTCCTCTGCCACTAGGCTTACACCTCTCTAGCAAGCAATTTCTTCCGATTTCAACCGCGTCTACGTAGATCGATGGTGGGATTGTCCTTGTGCGGGCGTGGCTGACGCTGCCTTTGCGAGGAGGAGAGCCATTGTCGCCGCTCGGTCGGCGCGATCAAGCTCAGCCGCATCCGAGGGCTTAGGTGGGCGACCTTGATACAGGCACGCACTACGTGTCGGTCCAGCAACCGCAGTCCCCCTGTCGCGGCATGACGTGGAGGCGGGTAGCTCCCATGCGGTGTCGGAAGCGGTGTCAGAGCACGAGGCTGAGTTGGTGATCTCCGAGGGCAGCGGACGAATGGGATCGGTGAGTTGGCATGTGTTCATGGACCATCTCCTACCACGGTATGGGCAGATCCGCCTCTCCGACAAAGAACTCACCACGGTGGCGAACGGCGACCCCGGTGTGACAGTCCGCCTCGAAGCCGCCAAGGGGGAATGCGACCCGACGTGGGCGTTGCGCAGGTTGGCGTTCAAGCACACTATCTCAGCTACGACGTGTTAGTATGCCAATGAAGCGAGCCCGATCTATGTTCTAGTTCAACTGAAGTGTAGTTTGTCTCTGTTCGTATGCGATGACCTGGAGTTTATAGTGAGAAGTGTTTTAAAACAAAATTAGTGCCATTTCCAGCATCTGCTCTGTCTCGCGAGTTTGCAAGTCGTTTAAACCTGTTTCGGGTTCCCCGAAACTGATTCTACGGTTCAAAAGTTTAGTGGATTTGCCAGAGATGTTCTTACACAGCTATGTGCAGGATGTCTAGTGTTCTCACATGTTCAGATGTACTACAACCGTTTTGGGGAATTGCACGTCATTTGATTCCACTAACCAGATATTTCAGTGAATTGAACAGACATGAACTGTTCCTCTTGTTCTTGCAACGAAATCAACGCATGCCATTGTGTTGCTCTGGCCGGACAATCATAGCCTCAAGATCGGTGTGTAGCTTTTGTTTCAAGCAAAATCGTAAAAGCTGCCGCGACCACAAAGCCATAACACTGATTCGTAAAAGCAAATCGATAAAGTCAATTTCTGGAACACTTTGTGATTGCAGCAGCAGGAGCACGTACCAGCCATGTTCAGCTTCTTTTCCACTAGGAGAGGGATAATGGCGTGATGCTCTGTCCAACTGAACCAACTACCTGGTCCATGATTAGATGTAAAGAGAGAGAGAGAGATAAAACTTGGTGTCTTAGAACACTTGGTGTGCTAATTTGTCTTTCCGACTTGTTTTTCAGAACAAGGCAAGGTTCGAGGCCGTGCCGGACGAAATCATCTGGTTCTGATTCGGCAAGATCACCGGAGCTCTATTGTCACAGTTTTGCGACCCCTACCTCACTGGCGCCGCAGCATCCGAAGAACAACACCGCGGAGAATCAAGTTGGCCGGCAACACGAGAAGCTGCGTGTAAAATCAAGAAATGCTTCCTTTGATATAGCACGTCAGGATAGCTAGTAGCGTTCGTGTGTGTGCTCATTGTACATATTGGTTGTTTAGTGTGAATCTTCATTTCGTTTGAATCGTTTGCCCTCTTTTCACCGGTGCGCCCACCTTGCAGCATCCATATAGATAATGATAATATGTAAAGGGATCCCTATGTAAATCTTTTCTTTCCGGGAAGCAACCCCGTTTTGAGCATCCATTAGATGACCGATTTGGGTCTACGGCGCAAATGACCGAAGTCTGATAAATTCTAGATCCGTAAAGCTAATAATAAACTAATTTTAATAATCTGATAAAGTGTATTATGAGAATGGTGGGTTCAGGAATCAATTCCTGACTAGATGAAGCGGGTATCTCGTGATTTGATGAGATAGATATATCATTCATAGGTAATATGTTCTCAAAAAATTCGCATCATTCGACTTCATAATTGTACCAACATGCATGTCCGATAGCTTAGATTTTTACTATAAAAAAATTATAACCAATGTTATTAAAAGCATATACCAGAAGAACACAAACTACGGTTTTGGGTCCAAACTTGCGCTTCTTGGGAATTGGTGTATTGACTTTCGTCAAACAACACCAAGTACGTACGTAAAAGAGTTTCAACCTTTCTTTTCTCATTTCTCAAATGGAGTAATAGTTTATTCTTTGTGGGAACTCGATTTAGGAAATAACAAATAGTCATTAGTGTCTCCACTCCACTACCAGAAAATAGCCCATTTGCCCCGGTTCGTAAGGCCCTTTCGCACCGGCTGGCCAACCAGCCTTACGAACCAAGGCTAAAGGGTGCCTCACGTGGGTTCTGCCCAGCGAGAGGGCTTGCCACCCATTAGCCCCGGTCTGTAATACGAACCGGGGCTAAAGGTTCCCACACGTGGCAGCCGCGCGGCGGCGTTTCTACCGTGGCAGCGTTTTGGGTTGTTTTCTGCCACGACAACGTTTTGGGGTGTTTTCAGCCGCGCTAGTAGGATCCGGGAGAGGTTTGTGCGTAAATGACATATATATTATATTAGTTCCACATTGACAACATTTATACATATCATTACATGGAGACCATTAGAAGATCATTACATTGAGATCACTTACCATTGAGACTTGTACATTTGAGATCATTTTCATGGAGACCATCTACATGCATGGAGATCATTGTCGATAATGGTATGCTCCCTTTGGATTTATGACGTCCTTAACAAAAAATCCCGCCAATTCCTCCTGAATTGCTTCTAGGCGGTCATGTGGTAGGAGCTCCTCCCGCATGTCGTGCATCGTTAAAGTTCTTTATATTCATCTTCCGCTCATTCACGATCTTTATTATGTTCTTCATGACATAGAATACATATAAATTTGTTCCCACTAGCTGTTGAGGGCACTTTACGAGAAATAGAATTCAATCAAATAATGCTCAAGCAATTAAAGAGATGCGTGAATCTAGCAAGTACTACTTACGATGACTGTATCAACTTGCATATCCGTTTGCGTAAGACCGGGTTGTTGCTTCCTGAAACTGCTTCCAAGCCCTGTCCAACAAAGAAAAAAAAGGAATAAATGGGTCATCGTACAATAATGATTGAACAAAAGCGGACGGTCTAGTGCGACAATGATTGAACTTACCTGGTGAGCATTGAACTCACAGTCGTGTACTCCTCTTGGTTTTTATTCATAGAGTCCCTGAGATCAACTACTCCGGTGTCAATGTGAATGTTGAGAAGAATCCAGTGAAAACTGCACATGTTTATATACACAGTCATGCATATCTCATCAATTGCACTTAAGATCGAGTTAGCAAAATAGAAATGTGCAGAAGACACTCACACTCACCCGTGACTGTATGGAAATAGTATTTCACTACAGTAAAATTGTTTCTCCAAAACATATGCCTGTTGTTCTCCGTTTGACTTGGGTATTGGTCTAGCATTGCATCATTGACGACAGATGGATCAACAAACCCAATGCCACCGCCTCCTTTACATTCCCGAATCTTCAATCTGCATAATATATATCGTACAGTGAGGATAATAAGAAGCAACGATATCTTCAATATGCATAATATATATCGTACAGTGAGGATAATAAGAAGCAACGATCGAACAAGCTGAGGTAGAGACTTAATTACATAAATAAATTAAAACCACTTACAGACAATAGGTGCTGATGATCGATTTGTCGAGGTCGTCTAGATTATAGAGGTCAAAAATATATGTAAGATAACAAGAGATTGAGTCGTCGCGGAAGAATTGCTCCTCTATAACTTTGGCCATGAGTGTATCTAGCCCTTCTTTTGCGGCTTTCAAGTACCACTAATGCAATTGACGCTTCAGTGTGATAGAGAGCCGAGCAGCTCAGATCTGACGAGGGACTTCCCTGGCTCATATTTCCATGCTCCGAGGGGATCAGCAATTGGGAAGGACCCTTCGCGACCGCTTAGCATTGGCTCAAGAGTCATACCACAATCTCTGGCAAACCTTCTAACTTCATCGATATCAATTTTATCCGAGGGTTTCTATGCAACGGGTAACACCTTGAGCGGGAGGCCGATTGTTTTTTCTGCTCCTTGAGCTGGGGCATTGTGTTCCCTTTCTTCTTTTCTTTGGAATGACTCTTCGATAAACTAGACTCACAGTCATGTTTTAGATTTAGCTGAACTTGCGATGGCATATGCAGCAAATCCTTAAAGTGTTTCCGTACTGCCGGATCTATGTGCTCCTTTGGAAGTGAGGCGGGTTTCTTTCCCCACATAGTCACCTGACGTTTCGTGTCCGCAGCCACCCACACAGCGTTCTCCTCGTCAGTCCTATCGTAAGGCAAAACCTCTGTCGGCGGCTTGGGTTTCTAAGTCTTAGCAGCATTCTTCTTTGGTGAAGACTTAGTGCGTCGATGGAGAGGCGGCGGTGGTACCACCCTTCCGCTTTTCCCCGCGGGACTTAGTGGGCGGCTAAGTCGGGTGAGGCAACGAAGATTGATGCGGACTCGAGCTGCTGAGGTCCATGGCGTCGAGGTGTGGACCTGTTGTAGGTGGTGGTTTCGGATTGCCTCTCGGAGAAGGAGGTGGTGGTGGTGCTGGTGAACTGCCTCTTGGAGAAGGAGGTTCTCTAGGAGACGGTGGCTTTGGAAATATTATGTATTTCTTTTTCCATACTATGATGTTATTGACTACATCTCCCAGTGTCTCTACCCCATCACCTCTGGAGATGTCAAGCCGCAATACCCTCCAAGCCTCCTGAACATCATCCACACTAACACGAGCATAACCAGGTGGAATCGTCATGCTATGGAAGGTCGCTCCATCTACACAAGGTAAAGCATAGCCGTCTGCCACCTTCATGGATACGTTCGAAACCGCACATGTACCTCACAGATTGTCTTCTCCTTGATTGCATCCATGGCCTCCATCGGTGCAGTAACATAATCTATCATCTGTGTACTATCCATCACCGCTACATCATCCGCCGAGACCTCTGTTGAAGCCACGCTCCCCCCGCGTTGAGATGGGCCTCCGTCGAATGTACGGTCTTGCTGCTGGGAGCTCGGTGCTATAAGCTTGTCAATCTGCTGATGCTGCCGCTGAAATTTGACTTCGAGTTCCCCAAACCCGTCTGCGAGCTCCGCCTCCTTCCGCTTCTTTCCTCTCTCTTGGCTTCTATATGAATATAGGGAGTCTTCCG
This sequence comes from Alopecurus myosuroides, assembly GCA_028641055.1. Taxonomy (NCBI): domain Eukaryota; kingdom Viridiplantae; phylum Streptophyta; class Magnoliopsida; order Poales; family Poaceae; genus Alopecurus; species Alopecurus myosuroides. The sequence continues at coordinate 600,164,199 of CM054057.1, read as the reverse complement.
CGGTAAACCCAGTAGACCATGGATATCCTCCCCAGCCTCGTATCCAACCGGTATGTTCCAAATCCCTAGGGCCCCCACCAGCTTGTCTTTCTCTCGATCCGACTTGAACTTTCCCTTTTTAACCTCTTTGAAAACTTTAACAAGTGTCGTAAAGGGGGTCGCAATTTTTTTATCCACAACAAGATTCCCCTTTGCGTCAAAATTTTCCCCATGCCCAAGTAACCAATTTCTTGCCCTCATGGGAAAATCATGTGTAGCTGGAGTGATCCCCTGAGCTCGCAGATCTGCCTCAAGTTTAGCAAACTTACGCAATGCAATCCTGTAGCCACCTGGACCCATAGTATGGTGATATATCTTCTTCGCCGCATTTTCCTTATTCTTTGCTGACATTTCCTTAAGAGACTAGTGCTTGACTTTCTTGAGCATTTTCTTTGTTTGCTCTTCATTATCACATTGTGGTAGGCTGAAATGTGTCATGAGCTTGTCGAAAAGTGTGTTTTTGGCCCTATCAGCGACAAAAGTAACGATCTTCTTCTTTTGCTGGCTCATTCCATTCTTGAACTCTTATCGGGATGAGGTCCCAAATAATAACTCCACATTTATTTCTAAACTTAGTTGCAATATTTTTGGGAACATCAGGTTCGCCGGTATGAAAGTCTGAATCTAGTCCTAGTAGAAGCATCCATAAGCATAATGATGCCTGAGAAAAAAAGCGTGCATCTTTGACATGATGTCCAACTCAGCCTTGCCATGCAACAAATAACCCCAGGCCTTGGATGCGACGGATGTCCATTTTTCAATGCTCGAAGAGAAGACGATGGCGGACAGCTCAAGTTTGCAATGTACCACACAGATCACTCGGAATGTTGTCTCTTCCATTGCACCTGCTTCCTCGTTGTCGAGGGTAGCGAGGAAAGGCGTGCACTGGGCCTGGGGACCGGCTGCTGAATGGAAGGGGTTAGGTCTTCAGGTATTGGGGGAGCAGGATGTACCGCCGGTGCAAGGGGTCGCACACCATGAGCTCCCCGAAGAGAGGGAGCTGCTCGAGCAGACGATGGAGGAGGACGCGCCCATCGCGGATGTCCTGGACGGCCCTTGCAGAAATAAAATAAAATAAACCAAGCAAAACAATAACAAAGTAAAAAGATCAGAGATGAGAGACTCCCCTTGCAGAAATCATCTTCCTCCATAGCAATGGTGTCAGAAAAGAGCTTGATGGTGTGTGAACACACGTTCGTTGGGAAACCCCAAGAGAAAGCTATGATGAGTACAACAGCAAGATTTTCCCTTAGTAAGAAACCAATTTTTAATCGGATCGGTGGGAAAAAGAAATCACTTCTGAAGGTTGCCAACAGGTGATGTTGGCAGGGCGCACTACCAGGCTCAGCAGCAACGTGGAATCTACACACAACACAATCAATATACTTTGCTCCACCGAAACGGTGAGGTTGTCAATCTCACCGGTGTTGCTGACAACAAAGGATTAGACGTATAATATGAAAAATGATGTTTGTTTGTAGTCAATGAAATGAGAACAGTGTTTGCAGTGAAAAAGAATAGTGTTTGCAGTAGGTTGTATTATCAGTGTAAAATAATGGACCGGGGTCCACAGTTCACTAGTGGTGTCTGTCCATAAAAGATAAATAACATGCTGGGTGAAAAAATTACAACTGGTCAATTGACAAATAGAGAATGCATCATAATGCATATACATGACATGATGACTACTATGATATTCATTTGGCCATTACAACATGATACATATATAGACCGTTATCCAACTGCATCTATGACTAATAATACACCCTCAGGACGTCATCCGAGAAAACTTTGGGCATTAATTTGCACGCAATAGATTATTGCATTAAGTAAAGTGCGTAATTTAAACAACACAATTATTCTTAGACAAAGCATTGTTGTTTTACCCCTAGTGGAAACATCACATCCATTCGCAAGCCTGTTATTGTTAAGGTAGCTAATGACAGGTAGTTGATTTGTACAAAAGAAGTGCATGAATGTGCGTGGGAAGCCCAGGGTCACATTTTCTCATCCAATTTCAAACTCTTTCAGTTGGGCGCTTTTGATGTTATCTTGGGCCAGGATTGGCTTTGTCAGCACAGTCCAATGCACATTGATTGGCTCACTAAGCGTTTGAAGATTTCTGATAATGGTAGAGAAGTTTTCTTGCAAGGTGTTGGTGCTAAGTCAGTGTGTTGTGCAACACTATATCTATGGAGCAACTTTCAGGATTACATCACAACGATGATATCGAATAGATAGTGGTGGTGCAACAAGTGGATGACAAACAACATGATACAAGCAATATTTTCCCAGCTGAGGTGCAACATATTCTGCAACAGTATAAAGATGTGTTTGCTGAGCCATCTAAGCTTCCACCCAGGCGTGCTTGTGATCATAGGATTCCACTAATCCAAGGGGCTAGTCCTTTGCAAGTTCGTCCCTATCGTAATTCCCCGGCAGCTAAGGATGAAATCGAAAGACAAGTGGCTGAATTGTTGAGAAGTGGTGTCATCCAGGAAAGCACCAGTGCATTTGCATCACCTTCCATTCTGGTTCAAAAGAAGGACCTTACTTGGCATCTCTGTATCGATTACCATCGCCTTAATGCTCTGACAGTTCATAGGAAGTGCCCTATACCTGTTATCGATGAGTTGATCGATGATCTGACGGGAGCTAGGTGGTTTTCAAAGTTGGATCTCAGAGCTGGCTACCATCAGATCCGTCTAGCCCCTGGGGAGGAATATAAAACAACATTTTTCACTCCCTCTGGCCAGTATGAGTACAAGGTAATGTCATTTGGTCTTTCGGGTGCATCGGCAACATTCCAAGGAGCTATGAATGATACTCTGAAAAGTGTGCTCAGAAAATACGCCTTGGTTTTCTTTGACGACATCTTAGTATATAGGGCATCGTTGTTAGACCATATAGAACACTTGTCAGCTGTTCTATCCCTACTAAGAAAGGATAACTGGAAAGTCAAGATGTCGAAATGCTCGTTTGCTCAAAATAGTTTAGCTTACCTGGGTCATGTCATTGGTGCATCTGGGGTTTCTACAGATCCGACTAAGATCAAGGAGATACTTAACTGGCCAACTCCTGCAAATGTAAAGGAACTAAGGAGTTTTCTCGGCCTTGCTGGTTACTATAGAAAATTCGTTCGCCACTTTGGAGTCATTGCTCGTCCTCTGACCCAACTGCTCAAGAAGCATGTTATGTATACGTGGACCAGTGAGTGTGATACTGCATTCAAGGCCTTAATTGTAGCCTTGGTCTCTGCTCCTGTGTTGGCAATCCCTGACTTCACAAAGAAGTTTGTCATCGAGACTGATGCTAGCGACAAGGGTATAGGGGGCAGTGTTGCAGCAATAGGGACACCCCATCTCTTTTCTGAGTAAACCATTGGGCCCTCGCAGTGCTGGGTTATCGACATATGAAAAGGATTACTTAGCTATTTTTCTTGCCGTAGACAATTGACGCTCATACCTTCAACATGGTGAATTTGTTATCCATACAGATCAGAAAAGCCTTGTGCATCTTGAAGAACAGAGATTGAGTACTCCATGGCAAAGGAAGGCTTTCTCCAAACTATTGGGGCTTCGCTATCATATTCTATATAAGAAGGGCAAGGGAAATTTTGTCGTTGATGCCTTATCTCGTAAGCCACACCTTAAGACATTTCAGTTAGAAGCCGTATCGGTGTGTCAGCCTGCGTGGATTGATGACATTGCAACTGGTTATGCTTCTGATCCAGCAGCACAGAGGGTGGTCTCTGCTTTATCTGTTAAGCCTAATAGCAAACCTCAGTATTCCCTAGAAAATGGTCTCATTAAGCTCTCTGGTAGAATATGGATTGGTGCTAATGTGGGGGTGCAACACAAGATATTCCGGGCATTCCACATTAGCTCTTTGGGTGGTCACTCTGGGGCACCTGTAACTTACAAGCGCATTAAACGTTTGTTTGTGTGGCCTTGAATGAAAAAGCAAATTAAGAATTGGATGCAATCTTGTACAGTTTGTCAGCAAGCGAAACCGGAGAGAATCAAATACCTAGGCTTGCTTCAGCCACTACCTGTACCATTTCATCTATGGAAGTGCATCTCAATGGACTTTGTAGAAGGTTTTCCTCAATCCGTCCCTTACAATTCCTTGTTGGTTGTGGTGGATTACTTCTCAAAGTATGCTCATTTTATTCCGTTGGCGCATCTATACACTGCAACCAAGGTAGCTTCGCTCTTTGTCGACAATGTGTTCAAGTTACATAGTTTACCGGAAACTATTGTCTCGGATAGGGATGTTAATTTCACCAGCAAGTTTTGGCAAGAGGTTTTCTCGGCTATTGGTACAAAATTGAAGATGAGCACCGCTTACAACCCCCAGACAGATGGTCAGACAGAACGTGTAAACCAGTGTGTTGAGACCTATTTGAGGTGCTTTGTGCATACTTTCCCTAGGAAATGGAGTCATTGGTTATCTCTGGCAGAGTATTGGTACAACACGAGCTATCATTCAACTCTGGACTCTTCTCCTTTTAAGGTGTTGTATGGACATGAGCCACGACATTGGGGAATAGAAGCTCCCGATGAATGCAAGGTTACTGATGTCAAGGAGTGGCTTTCTGAACGCCAGGTTGTCCATGATTTTCTCAGGCAACATTTTCTCAGGGCTCAACAGTTGATAAAAAGGTATGCAGATAAGAAGCGGGCACCAAGAGAGTTTTCGGTAGTGATCAAGTTTTCCTGAAGTTGCAGCCGTATATTCAAGCTTCTGTCGCACCGCGAGCTAATCACAAGCTCTTGTTTAAGTTTTATGGACCCTTCAGAGTAATTGCTCGTATCAGTGATGTGGCGTACGAATTGAAGCTACCAGAGGATCCAGTGTACACCTGGTGTTCCATGTCTCGATGCTCCGGTCAGCGATCTCGGCGGGTATGTCTGTTTCCACAGCTTTGCCGGGATGCTGCATCTGCGACTTGGGAAGACAGAATCGAGCTCCAGCAACGTTTTCCGCTCGCCCCAGCTTGGAGTCAAGGTGGTGCTCAAGAACAGGGGATGTCAGGGTCTCTCTCGGTGGACAGAGAGACCCAGACGACTACCGCCAAGCCCATCAGGACAAGGAAGCCCAACGTGAAGTACCAAGAACCGACCTGGGCACAGCGTACTCCATATAAGCTGTACTAGGCCGATGGGGTGAACGATCCAGTTGGATCACGATTGACGGGTATCTCGTTCCTCCCTTCTTCTCCTTCCCCTTTTTCCCCTTCCTCCTGCTGTATCGAATTTGAACTCGGATCCTGAATGCTATTCTGAGAGTTGAGTGCTTCCAACCCTAGAATACCCTTACAATCTGTTTGTTGTGTCCTGTGAAATATGAAGAACTAGCCCCGTCCCTTTGGAGGAGCATATATATCAACGAAATGCTTGAGCTAAATATAAGTTCTACTCAGTTAAGTATAGCCTGCAGGAGATGAGATTGAATCTGTTTGCTGTGTCCTGTGAAATATGAAGAACTAGAAGGGTATGGGTCTAATTTAAATTAACTAGCTAGCTTGTACTACTAATTGAATTCTCCTTTGGCGGCGTCTTCTTCTTCATGAGAAGCTCCACCAGTGCGGAGGGGCAGCCCTTCATGAGCTTCTCGAAAGAGTGGGATGACGCCAGGACCGCGTTCAGGTTACCGGGAGAAGATAGGAACCGCATGCACGCCTTCCTCAGCACGGAGCATCCGTGCCGATCCGCCAGCACCAGGGCGTCAGCCACGGAGCTCGTGCCGATGTCCTTGCATAGCTCCTCCTCGCAGATGAGCTTCAGCTGCTCCAGCTCGTACTTGTCCGCCGCGACGAGCAGCCGCTCCGCCATCGCCCCGAGCTGCGGCGGCCGCGAGCAGGTGTAGATGAACTGGAGCAGCGCCTTGCACACGTCGGCGTCCATGTCGTCGACACGTAGCTCCGCGACGGCGGTGGTGTCTGAAGAGGCCACCGCGAGGTTAGCCTTGAAGACGGGGGACCGGTCCTCGAGCAACCAGCGGCGCGGCGAACGTCGTGTGTCCGTCGCCGCGGACCACGATCTTCACGTCTGCCTCCTTGGTGTTCCAGATGGCTTTCGTGTCCTTGAATTACGCCTCCTCGCAGATGAGCTTCAAGTGATCCAGCTCGTACCTGTCCGCCACGACAAGCAGGCGCTGCGCCATGGCCGCGAGCTGTGGTGGCGGTGTGTCGGTGTAGATGAACTGGAGTAGCGCCTTGCAAACGTCGGCGTCCATGTCAGCGACGCGTAGCTTCGCGACGGCCGTGGCATCGGACGAGGCCAGGGCGGCGAGATCGGCCTTGAAGACGGGGGAACGGGCCTCGAGCACCCAGTGGTGCGCGGCGAACGTGTGTCCGTCGCCTCCAGCCACGATCTTCACGTCCGACTCCTGCCTGTTCCAGATGGCTTCCGCCAGGCCGCGCAGGTCGAACGGAGGTGGCGCCTTGCCGAGATCATCGGTCTCGTCGCCGTTGGTGTACTCGTCAGGGTGCAGCTCGAGGTCGACGGTGACGTCGGAGAGGACGGAGAGGCAGTCGTCCTGGATCAGGTGCTTCTTTTTAGAAACCAGGCAACTTTATTATGCCCTACTTTAACTTAATAAAGCAAGCAGTTCACGCAAATGAAGGTATTACATGCTGAGGCCTACAGCTTAGCCGCAAATAAAGTAAAGAGCAAGAGGCCGGCCACCCCAAAACAGACCAGAGTACGACTAGGTAGAAGGCTCCGGCGTCAGCGAGCGGTAGATGGTCTTCAGCCCCGCCGTCATCGCAAGAAGTGCCTCCTTATCACATGGCTTTGCGAGGTTTGCCCAAGCCTGCACAAAAAGAAGCATTTTCAAAATAATGTCAGCTGGGCGTCTAGGCACGATTGCTTCTATGGCTAGTTTGTTACGGATAAGCCACAACGACCAACTTAGGGCCGCAAACAGCACCCAGCTGATGCGGCGCTGCTGGCCCAGCAACGATTGGTGAATAGCGAAGAACTGTGGGAAGGAGGCGGGACACCAGCCACACCCCAGTAGCTGCCGGATCGCACTCCAACCTAACTTAGCTAGCGAACAGTGGAAGAGAATATGGGCGGGATCTTCCTTGGTTCCGCACAACGCACACCCCTCTCTAGCCGCGCCCAGGTGACCAAACAGCCTCTCACGCGTGGGGAGTCTATCGAGCGCAATCTGCCACATGAAGATTTTAACTTTGAGTGGGAGCTTGGCCTCCCACATTTCTTTGCACACTGCAACAGAGGCTCCTTGTGAGAGTTTTTTGTACAGATCTTGAAGCTTAATGAAATCACCCCAGCCCAACCACCGCCCGTGAAGCGGCGTCCTTCTTGGATCACAGACCTAGTGCGGGACGGCTTCGAGGCCTTGTCGAGTATGCTTAGCTTGTACCTTGCCATGGCTTCGCCGGTCTGGGCGTGGCTGGCGTGTTGGAGGTAGAGGGATACGTGGTCCTTGTTCTTCTCCTCGTCGCCGTTTGGGTAGCACTTGATACGCCAGTCGTGGCCGCCGACGCTGAACGGGCTTGACATGACGGCCGCGCCATTGGCCACCTTCTCCCTAACCTGCGTGAACCCGGGAATCCTGAAGACGTGGCAGCCGGTCGCCGGGGGCTTCCCACCGAGGGTGGAGGCGGTGATGTGCTGCCGGCCAGCGACGCGCAGGGCGGACACGACCGCGGACGTCGTCATGATCGATCGGTGCAGCCGGCCGGGAGTACGTAGTCCTATATATTTGTTAGAAATATATGGTAACCGCAATAGGCGGTTGTTTTATGCCCAAATGTGACGTACGGACGTGTATGTCCGTAAGGACGCCTCTATTCTATACAGACGCCTGTTCGCTAGGAATAGACACCTTTTCATCAACGGACGCCTCATACCGACGCTTCCTTTTGTAACTGTCTCCCCAAACCGACGGGAACCATGTATAAATATTGTGATGATCAATCAAAGCGACATAAGTTTTCATTCTATTCCAACACGTTATCATGCACCGACTCTACCGAGAGCAATCACAGCGGAAAAGGATGGAAGGAACAAGAAAAGGTAAGATGGCAAGAATCTTGCCAGCGATCGCATGCGCTTTTGTTCGCTTCCTGCAAAGGGAGAATCACCGCTCGTTCCTCGCCCGTCGCCGAAGTCTTCATCGCTTCGGCTATGTTCCTCGTCGCCACGGCCGCGGGTCTGGCATCCGTCGCTACAGCCACGGCCGCCACGAGCGCTGGACAGGGTGGCCAGCGTCGCCACTTCAACTTGAACTACCGTCGTCACGGCGGCCATCGCCAAAGCCACCCTCGCCAAACTCCAGTGCCAGCCACTGGACAGGGTGCCTAGCAAGTTGCTGCCGACGTTGGTGGACCATCTGCGCCACCACAACTGGCATTCTCCAACCCGCCAATGAACTGGCTTCTCAGCGGGTCAGCGGAACCGTTTCTAGGCGAGGAGGACGACCTCGACGCTGCACTGGTTCCTCTACCATCGGGGATCCTCTTCGGCAACGGCATGGACGCCGAGGTGGCCTTCTGCCCAGAGCACGGGTACGGGCCTTGCCCTTCCCGCACAGGCTACGGAGCGAGCCCTCCGCCCTCAGCCATTCCACCACCGGAACCAGAGGTCGTCGACGACCCAGATGCGTACCTGGACCTCCCGACGCCGACGCCGTGCGAGGAGGAGCTGGAGCACTTCATGCTGCCGCGATACGGACCGGCACCCGGATTGGAATCGCCGCCACCGGTAGAGGAGAGGAACGCGGATGTGGTAACCGCACGCGCAGGTACCTCTGTATCATAGCCGTCCATCTCTTCAACTCTTCACCGAGATCCGAGCCGGCCCAACGTGATTTAGCCATTCATTAAGGCATGTGTGGTGGCTTCCACATGCTATGGGCTGCCTATGTTCCTGTAGGTTTTTTGTTCGTTTACACAGCCAGGGTCCACGTGCTGCCCACTGTGAGCCGGGGTCCACGTGCTGCACACAGCTATGGTTATGTGCGATATATGTGAAAATTTAGCCGTGAACATTTTTATTTGAAAGCAGATTCAAGTTTTAAACATATGTGCAAAGCAAGATTTTAGATCACTGGTAGAAAAAAGGCCTACAGTCCCGGTTCGCCAGGCCCATTAATCCCGCCCGGGCAACCGGGACTAGCTACGCGCGACTAAAGGCCCCCCCTATAGTCCCATCTCTTACGGACCGGGACTAAAGGCCTGTCCACGTGGGCGGGTGGCGGAGCCTGGGGTCGGAGGACATTTAGTCCCGGTTGGCCACATGAACCGGGACTAGATTTATTTCGTAATTTTTTTAATTCATTTGGTTTCTAATTATTTTTCTCACCTTTTTTCACTCCCTTTTTTTCACTTCCTTTTTTTTTCACAATTTGTATTATTTGCTTAGTGTATAACTAAGATTATCTCTAGTCAAATTAGTTACTCATGGTCAAACTTCCCGCTCGGTCACCCATCCTCCCACTACTCTAGCACTAGCACGCTTAACTTCCGAGTTCCATCCCGTCCTGAATCCAAGTGTTTCTCACGCATGTATATGATAGTAATATCATATCAATCTTATTAACATGTTGGCCGAAGCCACATTTCTTTATTGTTTGAATTTCAAATAAATCTTTTAATAAACAAAAGTAATGATGTAATTAATAATTTTGAATAAATAAATAAACATTAACTTTTAATTTGTATTATTTCTAAAAATACAAATAATATATCCAAAAATTGAGAAAAATAGAACTAATTCATTTTAAAATCTTAAAAATACAAATAATATATCAAAAATGAAGAACAATAATACTAATTCATTTTAAAATCTTAAAATACAAAATATATATCAAAAATTAAGAACAATAATACTAATTCATTTTAAAATCTTAAAAATACAAATAATATATCAAAAAATGAAGAAAAATAATACTAATTCATTTTAAAATCTTAAAATGAAAAAATATATCAAAAATAAAGAACAATAATACAAACAATATTCATTACATGCATAGAGTCGATCACACATAACACAAACATAGAGTCGATCACACATAACACAAACATAGAGTCGATCACATTTCATAATTAACATATATATATAGAGTCGATCACAAAAGATATCCATTACATATATACTACTAATTAGATACCCATTACATGCACATAGATATCGAACGCATGCATACATCATCTATGGCCCCGCCGAGTAGATGCGGAACAACTCGTAAGCGACATATGCATCTATGGCCGCATACTTGAGGTTCGTCATGCGCAATGGGGTCTCCTCCCAATAGAAGTGATTCTGCCGGGGGAAATCAGTCTTCATCCTTTCATAGCCCTGGTGGATGAAGGTGCTTGCCATGACAGCCATCCCGGTCTTGGCCCGGTCAACTGGATAAGATTCTGAAGATCAACGTAGTGATCTTGTATCATAATACCGATGCGCATCAACTTCACACGGTCTTGCCTGATGTCAACGCTGCAAAGTCAAACCCCGAGTTGACAAGAAAATCAACAAGGTCCGGGCAATGCTTCGAACTACTGTAACAACAAAAATAGGATATGTGTTAGATATGTTGCAACACACGTATTGTTCACATGCAACAAAAAAACTCGAAGATGCATGCAAGATTGTACACGTGTGCTATATATAGCTTCTACCTTGACCATTGGAAGACCAACACCGACTGCTTGAACGATATCTGGATGAGGGCAGCATCCTTCTGATTCGCCGTGTACTCCAGATCGAGTCCAAAGAACCGGTGTTCTTCGGGAGCTTCAAAATAGAGATCAGCCAAATGACCTAGAGCTTCATGCAGCCTCGGTACTGTTGGTGAGCACGTCCAAATCCTTGCCGCACGGTGTGGAACCATTGTATTGCGTCCAAACTTCAGCCATTTGCGTGCGTGTGCTTGGATCGAAAAGAACAGAGAGCGAGAGAGGAAGAACAAGGAGCGAGAGGAAGAACAGAGAGCGAGCAGTGGAATGGCGCCCTTCTGCCTCGCTCGCGAAATAAAAACCGCCGCGGGGGAGGCGAGACGCTTGATGTTTAGTCCCGGTTGGCCACGGGCACGGGGAATAAAGGGCCATTGGTCCCGGTTGGCCACGGGAACGGGGAATAAAGGACCAATAGTCCCGGGCGGCCAGGTCAACCGGAATTAATTCCCTTCACGCGTGGCAACGCGCTTCCCAACCCGCGACGTCTGACCTTCTGTCGCGGGTCTCCTCCCGACCCGGGACTAAAGACTCATTGGTCACGGTGCGCAACGCTTGGGGACTGATGCTGGCATACCGAAGGCCTTTTTTCTACCAGTGACAACACATATTTTTATAGGATATGTTTCCATGAGCGGACGATGGAAATCTGCCCCTGTTTTTAGAAAATGCATTTTAGAAAGATTTTAAACGCCCAAAAAATACGAAACATTTTTTTACGTGTACATCTCGACAAAATATGTTTGCGGCACAAGATTTTGTGAAAACATAACTTTTTTTATTATGCCTCCACAAATAAGTAAAATTTTCTTGCTACAAAAAATATTTGTAGAATTTTTTTTATATATAGAACACAAGAGGATGTTTTATATAATCTTATTCTTATGTTGGGGTCCACGAGTGGACACATCCATGATTTGTTTCCTTTTACATAGATGTGTGTACAGAAAAAAAAAGTTGGGGCATTTACGATTCATTCCATGTTGTTTCATTTTTAGTAATAATTAATAATGCATCAAATCCTTCGAAAAAATACATTCCCCATTTCTAAAAAAAAGCATCAAATCCTTCAAAACAAAATTAACATCTCTTAAAAATAAAAGATATGAAGTTAAAAAAATAGAAACAACATGGAATGAATCGTAAATGCTCCAACTTTTTTTTTTCTGTACACACATGTATGTAAAAGGAAAAAAAATCATGGATGTGTCCACTCGTGGACCCCAAAAAGTTGTTAAAAAAAATAAACAATGCATTTTTATTACCACACTAAAAAAAAGTGTTACAAAATTAGCATAGAACCTAGATTTTTTGCAAACCAGAACTTCTGTGTTCCATATGAAAACTCGGATTATATAAAGCAATTTTCTCTATTCAATATGAAAAAAACTCACATCGGATAAATCAACCGTTTTTTTATAAAAGAAAAATAAGGAGTGAGCAAACCCTGAAGAAACAAATAGAAGAAATTAGCACGTGTTGCACAAAGTTTCTTCTACATGTAGCGCACAGCTATGAGTTCCCATGCATTTTGTATGTATCTTTTTGTCTTCACCTCTAGGAATGAAAAAGCAACAGGCACGGTGCATGCCCAGCCGGTCATCACAGGATCATAGCCTCTAATCTCTCTCATTGCTCATTTAGTGGCATGCAAGGACCTAATTAGGACTCGGATCCCAAGATATATGGATGGTCATGATAGACCGGTACCTACCGGTGTGCTTACTCACATATTATCCCAGAGGAGACCGGCGCTCTGCCCGTCGCAGCATCGTTCACCTTTGACCTTAACATCAAGGTCGAGCCTGAGGACGAGGAGTCGATTGTTGCGACTCTAGCCTCACCTCCGGCTCAGGCAACACAGCAGGCTAGGCCACCGACGCCGCCTCCTGAAGCTCGCCGCCTCCTGCGCCGATTCGCCACGGCCATGGCCTCCCGCCAGCCCCGTTTCCGTGCAGGCTCATGGGACCCCGCCTCCCTCGGCTTCTCCGGTGAGGATGAGCGCGGTGAGAGTTCCTCGCGTCGCCGGTGATGCGACCAAGCAGCCATGGAGCCCTCCGCCTGTGTCGGTCAAAGGATTGGGGATCGATGGGTCCGTCCTGTCTATTCTTTCCTTATCCCACCGGCAGCCAGGCCGTTCCTTTTTCTAGAATATGCTAGGCCTATCTGCATGCATGTGACAGCAGCAACAATTTATTTGTTTAATATCCCGTACATGAGCTATCGATCAGTCAAGTAGCACTAGTACTAGTACTCCCTCCATCTCATATAATTGTCTTGACAAAAGTGGATGTATCTAGACATATTTTAGTGTTAGATACATCCACTTTTGTCTAAGTTTGAGACAATTACTTTGAGACGGAGGGAGTACATCATGTTTAGATTGTACAGCTCCGTGTAGTTACATAATGTACTCGGTTATTATGTATATTGATGTCTTAGACAATATTGTGTCTATAAATGACTATATATTCAATGTGTTTGCATTTTGTAATCCCTATAACATATACAAATGGTACAATAATATTATTTTTGCAATTGAGATTTATTTTCTTGCAAATAAATAAATATCGACTCACCATCAATTAAGTCTAAAAATGCCGAAATGGCACATAATGACTTAATTCGAATTGAATTGATATACATAAATTGTGAAGTGACTACTCTCAAAACGAGACGGACTCCAAATGTTGATATCTCGAAACGAGACGGACCTCATTTGTTGATATCTCGAAACGAGACGGACCTCATTTGTTGATATCTCGAAACGAGACGGACTCCAAATGTTGATATCTCGAAACGAGACGGACCGCATTTGTTGATATCTCAGAACGAGACGGACATTATTTGTTAATATCTCGAAACGCGACGGACTCAATTAAAATGGTCATATCGCGAAAGTGTAGTGACACCAAACAAATTTCAAGTCTTCACTTGAACTCACAATTTTGCAAACTTTATTACAGCACACCATGATGATTTAATTTACATACAAGTAAATTTACAAATCTCTGGTTCTCATTCATGTAGGAAAAAATGACCGTCAAAGAATTTGAAGAGCTTGCGCTCGACGGACATAACTATCCTACATGGGCTATGGATGTTAAAGTTAGTCTTTCATCCCGTGGAATTGCAGCTGCACTCATACCACCTGAGGATCCTCCTCAGCAGTGAGTTGCACAATTAAATGAGCAACAAAAATATGGTGCCTTATACATTATAAGAAACCATATTCATTTAGATCTGAAGTCTGAATATTTAATGGAGGTATCTCCAAGCAATATGTGGCAAGCACTCAAAACTAGATATGAAAGGCAAAAGGCAGTTATGCTACCTGAAGTTACTCATGAGTGGACCCATTTAAGACTCCAGGACTTTAAATCCGTCGGAGCTTATAATCATGAGGTTCACAAGATTTGTTCAAAGTTGCGCTTTTGTCAGAAGGAACCATCAGAAGTGGAGAAGATAGAAAAGACTCTATCAACTATGCTCCCCGCTGATAGGATCCTACAACAACAATATCGTGCCAGGGATTACCAAGTTTATTCTGAACTTATACATGTGCTCCTCCAGGCAGAAAAACATGATGAGCTTCTTTTAAAGAATAGTCATCAATGCCCAGTTGGGGCTGCCCCTCTACCTGAGGTACATGCAAATTTTCAGAAGAACACAAAGTTCAATGGTTCTTTCAAAGGCCATAACAAGAACTTTAAGGGTAAACATAACCGCAACCGCAACAAGAACAACAAGCCACATAATTCAGACAAGGGAAAGGGCATAGCAAAGAACAAGTTTGATAAAACTACTCTTTGCCAGAAATGTGGATGCTACAAGCATGCCACCAAAAAATGTCGCACCCCAAAACATCTGGTAAACCTCTACCTGCAATCCATAGGACGTAACAGACCAGCTCAAGGATCAAGATATGAAGCACACTTCAATCTTCAACCTGGTAATAACATGGAAGCCGGATGTTCGCAAGATGTTCAAGTAACACCAAGCAACACCGAAGGACTCCATTTACCACAGGACTCCAAGGACACGGAGGATATGATGATCGAATACGCCTCCAACGACGTGTTCGGAGACTTTGACTAGTCAATCAACTCCATTAGATAATATTACATCCATCATATTGTTGTAATAAAAAGATATTATTGTTGTTGTTGTCGTCACCCTATATTGTAAAACACAATATATATTGTATTAGCACTTTGATATCAATAAATTTGTATGTATTCTATATATCTTAGAAAGGTTTTCATTACTGAAAATTCTACATTTCAATATATAGATTTCTACGGGAGTCAATCCAAATGGAGAAGGAAATGTGCCTTGTGGACAGTGGCACCAGAAACTCTATACTTAGGGAAATAAAGTATTTCCAAACTCTAAAAAAGTTAAATGGAGATATTTTAACTATCGCTGGACGCGATGCGGTAATTGTTGGCACTGGACGTACCATATTTACCCTCCCTATGGGTACACAAATTATAATTAAGGATGCTTTATTGTATCCCGATTCAACTCGTACCCTCATAGGTTATAGAGATATCCCCAAAAATGGTTTTCACATTGAAACCCATGAAGACAACAAGGAGGAATTTCTCCTCTTTACCAAAGACAACGGATATGGCAAACAAATATTTGAGAAAATTCCCTCTTTATCATCTGGATTGTACTACACATACATAAAACCCGTAACACACGTTGCGTATAAGGTAGTTTTTTAGAATGTAAATGCATTTCAAACTTGGCATGATCGCCTTGGTCATCCCAGTATCGGGATGATGAGAAAAATTATCTGCAATTCCAATGGTCATGACTTAAATGAAGCTAATTTCCCACAATCTTCTGATTTTATGTGCACCGCATGAGCTGGGAAACTCATTTTAAGAGCCTCTTATCTTAAAATACAAGCAGAACCACTCTAATTCCTTGAACGCATTCAAGACGATATTTGTGGTCCTATCCAACCATTATCTGGACCTTTTAGGTATTTCATAAGTAATATCCGAAAGAGCGTAGAGTTTGAGCTCTCTCGTTTCTTCGATGGTCACCTGATGTATCGATTGGTCGCCACGTGTTTTGAGCCTTCACGTTTCCTATGGCGTGGCCGATCGATGTCTGTTTGGTAGACACGTTTTACGACGAACGCACCGCTTTAGTCCTACATACTCCGTATTTACATTGGTGTCTCTCCGTTTCCTCTCGAAGTCTCCTGTCACATCCTCCCGTTTTCTCTCGGGTTCTCCGGATCGCCTTCCTGTTTTGGGTTCTTCTTCCTCCTCCAACCTACCGGCACAGCTACCGATCTCCCTCCGCACCAACCAGCAGCCTGTCCTGTTTTCTTCCACACGCGAGCCATCCCGTACCGGAGCTCTTCCATGGCCGGCAGCTTGGCGTGGCCAGGTCCTCCGACGGCGTGGCTGTCACCTACGCGCTCCCGGCCGCCGTCTCGCGCTCTCCAGCTTCGCTTCCCTAGCCCCCCACCTGGACCATGAGCTCTGGCCCGGCCATCCGGTTCGCCGCATGAGGACCAGTAGCGCTGGCGGCCGCCGTCTCGCGCTCTCCTGCTTCGCTTCCCTAGCCTCCCACCTGCCTGGACCATGACCTCTGACCTGGCCATCTGGTTCGCCGCATCAGGACCAACAGCGCTGGCGGCTGCTCCGGATCGAGGAGCATGATGTTGCCTCGATGCCGCCCCAGCCCGTCTCGACACCTTCGGCAGCGGCGACGGCATGCTCTATGAGGGAGGATATCCCTGTCCCACCCAGCGTACATGCAGTACGACTACAGCAACGAGTACCTCAGCCTGAGACTACACCAGCGAGCACCTCAGCCTGAGACATACTGTGCATTCCCTGGATATTATTAAGGTACATGGTTTAGCATTTGCAGTATTTTTAATGCTAATATTGTGCGTTCCCTTGATACATAGCAGTACTATAAAACATTTTCTGAATCTGATTTCTGCAGTGATTCGCTTTTTCTTGGGATTTTTATCTCTCATAGTAGTAGGTAATAAGGAGCAGTGCAGATTGTATGCAAAACTCGAATAACTCAAGCCTAATGGTGACACTCATATTTCAATTGAGGAGCCTTAGTCTAATTTTGAGCATCCTTCCTTTAAATGTTAAATGTATGACGAATGTTTTTCTGGTGGCGATGACAGGGTAATTTGATGCTTGGAGTAGTTAGTGATCTTAAGCTTTCTCACTAACCCCATGTTTTGGCTACATATATATGCCTACGAGAACTTGAAATGACATTTTTCGCTTCGCCTATGAGCAATCTTCATGTGTGATTAATACATGTCGATATGCACTTCATGTTTTCTATTAGGAGACATTCATGTACGTATTCCCTACAAAACAAAAGAACATACCAGTACGGCAGTACATGGACTAATTTTCTTGCCTGTTCCATATGAATGTGTCTTCTCTCTAATTGTACTGGATTTAATTTAATAAAAAATAATTAGACAGTGTCATAAAAAAAGGCTCAACATAAGTAAACACTTTGTTGACCTTCCTCTGTGACTCGAAAGCACCATTTACAACAATATGAGTTCATACCACAATGTTCCATTGTGAAACTGGCGTGCCAGGCATTTTCTCCCACAACAATACGTATGCATATACGTTTTTAGATGTGTGCAGATGATTTTGTGCCCTCTTTCCTTCTCCATGTTTTGTATTAGTAATATAAGAGTTCATACTGTTTGTACCTATTTAGAAAATTCTATTTTTTGGATACTTAAATTACATGTAAGAGGTTCACATTTTCACACTCCTCCTATATGGCTGTGAGGCCGTAAGGTTGACTGCACCGTAAGGCCCTTTCATTTTGCTCATTCAACAAACAACTCTAGATAATTAAGGTCTCTATTTTTTGTGTATGTAGTACATGTGAGTTAGTAGTTTTTGATGCACGCTCCTCGCTATTTGCATCATTTTGTATGCTTTTTTATAGAAAAATCTCTAATTTTATAGACACCGGTCTTTTCCTTTGATATTTATTCACCCTTTTTCTGTCTACTGAAATGGAGTTTTTGGTGGCAAGATCGAATGGTTTCAGGATTATGACTCATGCGGATATATCTCAATATGTTTAAATATCCTCAGGATTATGTAGAAAATTTAGTAAAGATTTCCAAAAAAGTTAATAAAGATCTCTAGCCCTTACGATCAATATGATTATGAGAACTTTAGACTTTAGATTGTTCTTTGATCTCCTGTTATGTATCAATGATGCATGTTCTGTTGTTCAATTTCCCCTAGGATCTATTCGGTTGTGCCCTCTTCTTCGCCAAGTTAAATTGTCAGAAGTTAGCAGATGTGAGATAACCTTATAATTCGGCAACCCGGGCTATTTGTGAGCAGGTCATTGCTTTCTACTCTGCCCTTCCATAGAGAACATCATCTAGCCTGTTTTCTTGGTGATGAAAAGGGAGGATTTCAGTGTTTATCATTTTCATTTTCAGGCTATCGTTACAGCTACCACAATAGAATGAAATTAGCTAAGATCCCTTCTTTCGCCGTATGGATCAAGAGTGAACATGGAGAAGAAAAAGTGGTATGTCCAGTCAAAAATTGTTATTACTCCCATGATTTTGCTTAGGAATGACATTATACATATATATGCCGTGCATTCTAGCAAATGTATTTTATATACTCCATCCTTTCCAAAATAGTTGACTTCCATTTCTCCAAATATGAATGTATTTATAGACTAAAACATGTTGAGATACATTTATAATTAGACAAATGGAAATAAAAGTATTTGGGAACAGAGGGAGTAGTAATAATTTAATCATTTCCCCAATAATGTCTTAAACCAAACTAACAGTAGCCGAATAGCTCGGTCTGGACTACGTTTCACGGTTTATTATCTCTAAAGATATTTTTGCTCCTTCTCCTAATATTTAGTTACAACTTAATAGATCTGCTAAAAATTGCGCTTAATGTTTTTCCTCCACTGGTGCATTGTACTGAATCAATTTGTAGTAATGGGTAGTAGTATCTTCGCATACTTTAAGTTCGGTAATTTTTCCTAGGATCTAGAAACAACACAACTGTACTAGATCTGACATTAGTAGCTATGCATAATGATTTACTATACTCTTGATAATATAGACATTACAGTAAATATACGTGTTGAAGACATATACTTTCTTAGTTAGTATGTCAGTTCGTCTATAGTCTAATTAATACCATAACACGTGGTGTGGCTCATTCTAAATTTGTATTTTGTGGAACAACGCCGCCGTCATTTGCCTAAACCATCAGATGACTCTTTTGTGAAAGGTTATATAACTAAGTAGACTCTCTAGTGATTGTATAATTTTGCCTCAAAAATAGTCGATATTATACTTATACGTTTGGAAAGGAGGTTTGTACCTATCCAAGATTGCCAAGAAAAACTCTTAGGAGAAAACAAAAGGAAGCAAGCATCAAGGTACGTGGCAGTAGAGTATTGATTGTATCATCGGTTTATCTCTCTCTGAGTAGTGATGCACTGTACTAAGTCATTTTCTTGTGTTTTGTAGACAGCATGTTCGAAGCATAGTGCATACTTGCAGGATATCCACTCCTGGATTGAGAAAAGGTCAAATTCAAGTAAACACCTTGTTGACTTCCCCGTGTGACTCGAAAGCACCATTCCAACATCCTGAGTTTATGTGACAATGTGTGTTGTCAATCTAGCACCGCAATTGATCAAGATGTTTAGATTTGAATCCATTCTTTTAGGAGTCCAGTAGTACTCCATGAGACATCCAAATTGGATGCAGATTTGGGTGGTTTGCAGAGGACTACAAGGACATATATACACCTTTAGTTATAGGTTTTTCTCACAAAATGTCCGCGTATGTCTTTGTTGATAATAGTTTGATTCCTCTTGTGTTCTAACGTGTCCACTTTATCTCCTTGGCAAATGCTATAGTTTCTATGTACAGTAAAAGTAAAAGAACATGGTGCGAAACCGGTCGCTTCAACAAGGGGAAAAGCAAACACAGTGCGGCGTGCGCCGCGCTTGCCCTGGCTAGTTGTTCTAATTGACGCATCTACACGATGGTCTCACGTGTGTCTATTATCCACACGAAACCATGTATTTGCCAAAATAATGAGGCAAGTTATTAAATTACAAGCTCATTATCCTGAAAATCGAATTAAGTCAATTCGAATGGATAACACTGCTGAATTTTCCTCGCGTGACTTCAATGATTATTGCATGGCCCTAGGAATCGAAGTTCAGCACTCGGTCCCATATGTCCACACACAAAATGGATTGGCAAAATCTCTAATTAAGAGAATTAAGCTCATTGCACGACCCTTGCTAATGGATTGCAACTTGCCAACATCATGTTGGGGTCATGCAGTTTTACACGCTGCTGACTTAATTCAATTGCGACCAACTGCATATCACAGTACTTCCCCTCTGCAATTAGTACGTGGAAATCTATCAAATATTTCCCATCTGCGTAAATTCGGATGCGCGACATATGTGCCCATCTCACCACCGCAGCGTACATCCATGGGCCCACATAGAAAATTTGGGATCTATGTGGGGTACAAATCACCGTCGATAATCAAGTACCTTGAACCCCTTATAGGGGATCTATTCACAGCCCGTCACGCTGATTGCATCTTCAATGAGGACCATTTCCCGGCATTAGGGGGAGACATCATGTGCCAAAAATAAGGCCCATAAATCGATTGGAATGCCCAAGGCATTTCCTCCTCTGATCCACGTACTCAAGAAACTGAACTTCAAGTTCGGAAAATAATTGATTTGCAACACATTGCAAATAACCCGCCAGATTCATTTACTGACTATAAAGGTGTTACAAAATCCTACAATCCTGCCATAAATGCGCCTGAAAGAGTGGAGGTACCAACCAAAAGCACTCAACCCCCTATTCAAAGGAAGAGGGGGAGAAGTACGGCTATAGAACAGGATTCAGCTTCTCGCAAGCAACAAAGGAAACAGAGGAAGAAACCCTCTGAACCAGTAAATGTAAATCAACCTAGCGTTGATAATCATCAAGTGGGTAATGAACACCCAGTGGAAGGACAACCTCCACAACCCAGCTCAGTTGTGCACTCAATGACTGGGACATCGGAAAAGCCTGGCTCAATCGTATTGGGAAATCACAAACAGTCAACAAGGGTAAATGAAATTTCCACAAACTATATAGATTCCGGAGAATCTTACAATCGTAAGTCTACAATTGTCGACATATATTTCTCAACTACAGTTGCAAACAACCTTCTAAATGATCATGATCCAAAGACCATGGCAGAGTGTGATAAACGCTCCGACTGGCCTAAATGGAAGGATGCAATCCAAGTAGAATTAGCCTCGCTCAATAAACGAAAGGTATTCACTGAAGCAATAGCTACACCTCCCAAAGTTTTCCCTGTGGGATTCAAATGGGTTTTCGTCCAAGAGGAACAAAAACAATGAGGTGGTGAGATATAAAGCAAGGCTTGTAGCCCAAGGTTTTACGCAGAGACCAGGCATTGATTTCAATGAAACATATTCTCCAGTAATTAGTGGTAATGATGATTGTCCATGTGTTTTCATCAAAAAGTCCGCGACCGGATTTTGCATTATTTCAGTGTACGTTGATGATCTAAACATCATAGGCAACACACATGATATTGATGAAGCACGCAATCATCTAAAGACGGAATTTGAGATGAAGGATTTGGGTAAAACCAAATTTTTCTTGGGATTGCAACTCGAGCACCTTACCTCAGGTATTTTGGTTCATCAAACCGCCTATATCCAGAAAATATTGGAGAAATTCAATATGGACAAATCCTATCCATCAAAAACTCCCATGGTTGTTTGATCTCTAGACGTAGAGAAAGATCAATTTAGACCAAGGGATGATGGAGAAGAGATACTGGGATCAGATGTTCCATATCTCAGTGGTGTTGGAGCGCTCATGTATCTTGCAAATTGCACCAGGCCTGATATTGCATTTGCAGTGAATTTACTAGCTAGACATAGCGCAGCTCCCACTAAACGTCATTGGGCGGGAGTCAAGAATATCTTTCGATATCTGCAAGGCACAAAGGATCTTGGTCTACTCTATCAATTTCAGAAAAATTTGGACATTGATATGATTGGGTATACCGATGCTGGCTACTTATCAGACCCCCATAGTGCTAGATCGCAAACCGGTTTTGTGTTCCTACACGGTGGGACAGCCCTTTCATGGAAGTCTTCCAAACAGACTCTAGTGGCTACATCCACCAATCATTCTGAAATAATCGCATTATATGAGGCATCACGCGAATGCGTGTAGCTTCGCAGAATGATAAACCACATACAACAATCATGCGGTAAAGGTTCTATCGAATCTCCAACCATTATCTATAAAGATAATGCTGCTTGTGTTATTCAAATGCAAATGGGTTACATAAAGAGCAATATCACTAAACATATTGCACCTAAATTGTTTTATCCTCATGAATTACAAAAGAGTGGGGAGATAAACATCTTGCAAGTAAAATCATGCGATAATCTCGCTGACTTGTTCACGAAGTCTCTACCAGCTTCAACATTTGAGAAATATGTTCACGGCATTGGTATGAGAAGACTTCGTGATTTGCACGGATCAGGGGGAGTATCTCTCTGAACTATAACCCATTCAACATTATATTACACTCTTTTTCCCTTTATGAGTTTACTCGCATGGTTCTCATCAAGGTTTTTAATGAGGTAATATTAACACAAGAATATATGTCATACATCCTATTTTCCCCACCGGGGTTTTTAATGGAAGTATACAAGGCATGTTAATTGTCTTCTAAACTTACCAATGAGGTTTATCCTTTCAAAGGTTTTATCATATAAGTTATCAAAGAGACAATGATCATCATATGTTGAATCAATTTCTCCTTACTTTTCCCACTGGGGTTTTAAAGGAGTTTTAACAACCTATCAAATAGTATTCTCCCCATATTTTTCCTACAGGGTTTTTGGGGGAGTAATTATCAACTTCAAAGATCATCAAGACTACATGGAGTATTGATAAGATTATATGTGATACAAGACATAGAGCGGCAGCTTTGTGCAAGGGGGAGTGTTAGAAATATATGGTAACCGCAATAGGAGGTTGTTTTATGCCCAAATGTGATGTACGGACGTGTATGTCCGTACGGACGCCTCTATTCTCTACAGACGCCTGTTCGCTAGGAACAGACACCTTTTCATCAACGGACGCCTCATACAGACGCTTCCTTTTGTAACTGTCTCCCCCAAACCGACGGGAACCATGTATAAATATTGTGATTATCAATGAAAGCGATAGAAGTTTTCATTCTATTCCAACAATATTTACGGATTTGCTAATTCTTAGGCGCCCGAGAATTAGCTAAATCTCAGTCACCTTCTCAGCCATTAGATTCTATGCATCAAGATTAGCGCGTCCTTAGTAGTGCTTTTAATTGCTGTGTGCGTGTGTCGAACAACGAGTAGGGATCGGAATCTCCTTTACTTCACGTGTGCCCATTGGGCTGTAGGCCGCTCCTACCATGAGAACGTATGTGGGCTTCGAGGTACGTGTGTCCATTGGGCTGTATTTTTTTAGGACTAGAAGGGGAAGAACGTGGGCTTTTGTGATGATGCTAGTCGAGCGATTTTTTCACCTTTTTCCTGGTTAATTAATGTCCACGTTGTTCTTCATTCTAGATTCTATGATTTTTTTTTTTTTTTTCTTGTTTACTTAGTTGTTTGTTGTCTATTTAAATTTATGATTGTGTGTTGTATACTTACTACTAAATTTTGTGTATGTTATTTTCATTTCGCTATTGCATTCTTCATTTTTATTCACATTTTGTATCTTCCTTTTAATTTTTCTTTTGTTTTTTATTGACATTTTTAAAAAATGATCGTACTTTTTGTAGAAAATGGTAGGCCTTTAAATTATTATTTTTATCGATTTGGATACTTGTTAAGATCAGTCTAACCGCTGGATTTGCATCGTGATTCATGTTGACTAAGAGTTGCAATTGGGTTGCAATTAAATTTTCTCGTTGCAAGGATTAAAAATAAGTTTTAATTTAGTTGCGGGTGGGTTGCAATTGAGAAAAATATTCCTAGCTAGTCCAATTGCGTCGTGGTTTGTGCTGACAGGGAGTTGCAAATGGGTTGCAACGAAGAGTTTCCAATTGCAAGTGGGTTGCAACTGAATTTTATTTAATTGCAAGTGGGTTGCGGCTGAGAATTTTCATATCCAAGTTGGTTACGACTGAATTTTATTCAGTTGCGAGTGAGTTGCAATTGAGTTTTATTCAGTTGCAAGTAGGGTGCAACCGAGATTTTTGAATTCCAAGTGGGGTGCAACTGAGTTTTATTCAGTTGCAAGTGGGCCACAACTGAGAATTTTCGGTTGCAATTATGTTGCAACTGAGTTTATTTAGTTACATGTGGGTTGAAATAGAGTTTCATTTGCTGCAAGTGGGTTGAAATGAGATTTTATATAGTTGCAAGTGGGTTACAACTTGAAATTCTTAGTTGCAAATGGGTTGTAGCTGAGTTTTATTCAGTCGATAATGAGTTGCAACCAAGAATTTCGAAATAGAGGAAGCAGTCCATGGGCTAAGCCCACGGAAACAGCTGGATACGTAATAACTCTCGCTGTTTTAAAAGAAAAGAAAAACAAGCCAGTCCAACATAAGCACAAGCCGACGACAACTACCAAGCTCGATATCCGGAAAAACTACAGGCCCAACACAACTATACGGACCTGAAACTAACGCAGGATTAGTAATTAATCATACGGCTGTTAGGTCGACTGAGATTTTACTAATTCTCAGTCGCCTGAGACGTAGTCGCGCCCCTATATTTATGCTATGTAGGGCAAATCAGCGTTAGCTTGTTATCGGTGGGCTCTCTATACTTGCACAACCAAAAAAATAGAGTCATGCATTGCTTCGGCTACAATCAATAATAGGCAGACATCGTTTCCTCCACGTCTCAAAAGAATTTCAAGAAAATCTACCTACACATGCTTATATAAAACAATTCACCTAAAGACACACCACCAACTATACACACGGGATAGGCTAACTTTGGTAAATGCTTGCCAGTCTAGCAGCTTTTGTATATGTTTTCCTTCCTTCAGGTGACTTAAGGTGTTTTGAAAGGACGAGAGCTAACTCGTTGGGGACTGGAACTTCACACGATGAAAAAATGCTAACAAGGAGGATTTCGGAATTGCTTGCAAGGGAGGAAATAATTGCGAAGCAACGGTCGCGTATTCAATGGCTGAAAGAGGGCGACAGGAATACTGGTTTTTTCCATGCTAACGCGAAGGAGAGATCTCGGATAAATAAAATCAAACGTCTTGAACTTGATGATGGCTCCTTTGTGCAATCACAGCAGGATATTGAAAGTACATCAATTGAGTTTTATCAAGGTTTATTCACAGGGGATATGGGTGTCATTCCGGCAGCGGTTACGGAGGGATTGGAGAAGAAAGTTGACGAGCAAATGAATGAGAAGTTATGCAGACCAGTCTCGGATACTGAAATCGAACAAGCCCTCTTTATGATGCACCCAAATAAATCTCCAGGACCGGATGGTTTTACGGCGGGCTTTTATATTAAACACTAGAATATATTGAGATCTTTGGTTTGTTGTGGCGTCAGGACTTTCTTCGAGACATGGAGGATGCCAGAAGAGGTAAATGAAACGGTCCTTGTGCTAATTCCGAAAGTAAAGGATCCTATAAAATTAGCTCAATACAGACCGATTTCTTTATGCAATGTCTTATATAAAATTGTGTCAAAGATTCTTGCTCTACGGTTGAGGCCTTTCTTGGAAGAAATCATATCGGAAGAGCAAAGTGCATTCGTTCCAGGTAGATTGATTACCGATAATGTTCTAACGGCTTATGAATGCATCCACTATTTGAAAGGGAAAAAGGGAAAATCAGGAGCATGTGCGATCAAATTGGACATGGCAAAGGCTTATGATAGAGTGGAGTGGTTATATCTGAAGAATATTATGGAAAATTTGGGGTTCGCAGAGTGGTGGGTGAAGACTGAAGAGGATTGTGGCTTGTGTGGAGACGGTATCCTTTTCAGTTCGAGTTAATGGGGTTTTTCCGTATATCTTTAAACCTTCGAGGGGGATACGACAAGGTGATCCGTTAAGTCCATATTTATTTTTATTATGCTCAGAAGGTTTAAGTTTTCTTTTTAAAAATGCTGGAACAAGATATTTGGCAAGGGGTATTCGGGTGGGAATCCATGCCCCATGGATCTCCCACCTTCCGTTTGCTGATGACTGCATTGTTTTCACCCAAGCAATGGGTGCCGGTGCTAGAAGAATCAATGAGATACTGGACAATTATCTTCGAGGATCAGGACAAATGGTAAATAAATCAAAGTCCGCAATTTTTTCAGTAGCAATTGTTCAGCTGACGTGAAACAGGAGGTGTTATCAACTATGAATATTCAAACGGAGGCCCTTGGTGAGAAGTATTTAGGACTCCCAACTGCATTGGGGAGGTCCTCTGATGATCAATTCGAGAGTATTCTTACAAAGATCAAGAGATTGGTTAATGGCTGGATCTCCCAATATCTGAGTATCGCGGGAAGAGAAATTCTTATTAAAGCAGTGTGTCAGGTCATTCCAACATACTCTATGAGCTACTTTCGTTTATCTAAAAAATTGTGTAAGAAAATCTGCAGCGTCATTGCGAGGTTTTGGTGGGGAGGTGACGAGAATAAACGTCGGATGCATTTGGTGTAGGTGGAAGAGTATGGCATACCCAAAAAATAAAGGTGGGATGGGTTTCCGTGATCCAGAGCAATTTAACCAAGCAATGCTCGCTAAGCAGGGATGGAGATTGATTACAAACCAAAACTCTCTATGTGCTAGAGTTCTTAAGGGCAAATATTTTCCCAATGGTGATTTCATGAAGGCTACTAGGAAGAGAGGCTCTTACCATACCTGGCGTGCTAGTCTTCATGGTAGAGATGCTATGAAATTAGGACTCATTAGAAGAATTGGTGATGGGTCCTCAATTGATGTGTGGGAGGATCCGTGGATACCGGAAAATCCCAAGATGAAACCTATGTGTAGGGTGATGGGTAGTTCTGTTTCCAAGGTTGATGAGTTACTCGATTCGGATACAGGTGAATGGCGAGAAGATGCAGTTCGTACAAATTTTATTCACTCAGATGCTGAGGCAATTCTAAGAATACCGGTGGGGATGATGATGGAAGATACGTGGGCGTGGCAACCTGAGAGACTCGGCTTCTTCTCTATCAGGTCAACGTATAAAACTTTGGTTAATCATGATGTTGCACATAATGCTGGTTCTCCTAGTGGTACAGATGCCCAACTATGGAAGAGCCTATGGAAAATAACAGTGCCACCTAAGGTTAAAAACTTCTGGTTGAGAGTGATCAATAATTTTATTCCAACCAAAGGAGTTCTTTTTTACCGTCATATTGAAAATACAGGGTACTGTGATAGTTGTGGTTGCTTTGAATCAATATTCCATGCACAATTCAAATGCACCTGGGCAAAATTATTCTGGACAGAGATACACAGGACTATGGGTATCAAAATCCCGGAACTCCACCCGAATTCATGGGCTCGGGACTTGATTGATGGTGATAGAGTGAAAGCAGCGGACAAGGCTGTTATTTTATGTGGGGCATGGGCTGTTTGGTTTGAGAGAAACGCGAGGAAACATGACGGCGTGAGGCGATCGATCACACAATCGGTGCAATGGACTTGTGATGTGGTAGAGGACCTTAAGGTAATGAGCAAGGAGTTGGATCACCGAGTTACCAAGGTGAAGTCTAAGTGGACTTCCCTGCTAGAAGGTGGTCTTAAAATTAATATTGATGGATCTTTCTTTTTGGAGGCATACCAAGGTAGCACGGGTGTGGGAATTCGAGATAATGCTGGGAAGCTTCTGTGTGCGCAAGCCCTCTGGTATGATTCAGCTGCAAGTGCTCTAGTTATGGAAGCGTATGCTTTTAGGGACGGGGTGCGATTGGCAATAGATCGGGGTATTCGGAAAGTTGTGATTGAAACAGACTCGAGGCAACTAGTTCATCTTTGGGAAGGCAAAGGATATGAGAGATCGGAGGTTGCTACGATCCTAACGGAAGTAAGTGAGCTGTCAGGGAATTTCCTTTCATTTTCCTTATCTTATATAGCTAGAGATGCTAACGAGATGTCTCACTTATGTTTGTAGTTGTACTAGGAAGAGATGCCTATGGATTAATTACATACCGATGCATGTATCAAGAGAGATTGCAATACCGATTGATTTTATCGTGGCGACAAGTTGTACTCTTTTCCTTACCAGGGTACCTACGGGGATTGGAAGGTTTTTAACAAGGCAACATGTTCGCTTTATATATATATAGCGAAGTTTTACTCAAAAAAAGAGAGGGATATTTATAGGAAAAGTATGATTTGGAATGAGAGTGAGGAGAATAAATATCATTTGGTAAATTGGAATACTGTGTGCCTTCCAAAGGAATATGGAGGTCTTGGTGTTCTTGATTTGGCTGCAATGAATCGGAGTCCGTTATGCAAGTGGTTGTGGAAATTGGAAAACTGTGTAGGAACTTTGCAACAGCTACTGTCCAAAAAATATATGAACAATAAGGTGTTATCTCAGGCAAGTGCAGGACCAGGTGGATCACATTTCTGGCAATGTCGTATGGGTCTTTTTTTTAATGCAAAAGATTTGCGTTTTGATTCATTGGTAGAAAAGAGAGTATTTTGTACAAGTTCAAGAGATGGACCAACACCACTTTACATAGAACTCAACCCGGACCTAACTAGGGCAGTAGCTGGCGTAGACCGCGGCCCCTGCCTTCACCCAGCTGTGAGCCTCGGCCTTTATCGTGTCGGTTAGGGAGCTTGACGAGGGGCGCGCGTTGTCGAAGATGATGGCGTTCCTATGCTTCCAGATCCACCATGCCGTCAACATGATCAACGACGAGGTGCCACTGCGTCGCAAGCGAGGGGTCGCTAGCATCGCCCATGTCGTATGGGAGTTAATGATACCTTCCAAACATATGCCATTAAAATTCTGAACAATGGGCGGAATTTTTGTGTTTTGGAATGATAATTGGGTGAACAATGCACCCCTAAGGGATGGAGCACCTCACATCGCTCAGAAAACTTGAGATCAGAAGCTCCATGAATATGAGGTCACTTGGAACACTGCCCAAGTCTCTTGAGGAATTTTCAGTCGCGGGCTGCACTCCCGAGTTCAAGAGATTGTGCAATGATTGCTGCTCCAAATCGCGAAAATGTTGAGCACATCCCCGAATATTTTTAGATTCCTCTGATGTCTTCTTTTCCCATTTTTGTTTTCTATAAATGTTACTATCAAATAAATGTTTGCTTAGTAAGTGGTTGTTCAAAATTGAAAACAAAGAGGGTATTTGGCAGGAGCTGTTGCAAAATAAATACCTTCATAGCAAATCTTTAGCTCATGTGGAAACACGACCCACTGATTCTCCCTTTTGGAAGGGTTTAATGAAAGTAAAAGATGATTTCTTTCATAGAGACTCTTTTATTCTTGGAAATGGGGAAACAATAATGTTTTGGGAGGATAATTGGTTAGGTTCGACTCCGCTTATGTTTCAGTACCCCTTTTATACAACATTGTGGAACATAAAAATGTTTTGGTACATGATGTGTTTCACAATGGCCCCCTCTTAACATCGGTTTTAGAAGGAACCTCTATGGTGTTACCTGGGATTTGTGGTCTAATATTTGTTTGTGTTTGATGTCTGTTTCTCTTAACTCCTCCCTTGATAGGTTTAGGTGGAATCTGAATCAGGATGGGTTTTTTACGGTTAAGTCTATGTATGAGGACCTTATGAATGGCCATACCGTTTTTTTTTGAAAAAGTATTTGTGGAAACTGAAGATGCCGCTCAAAATTAAAATTTTCATGTGGTTTTTAGATAAAAATGTGTTGCTTACTAGGGATAATCTTGCTAAACGCAACTGGGTGGGTGATACACATTGTTCCTTTTTTGGGAATGAGGAGACGATTGATCAATTATATATTCATTGCCCTTTTGCCAAACTTGTTTGGCGGGTGGTTTTTTGTACTTATAATATCCTTCCCCCTCCAATGTTACAAATATGTTTGGAAACTGGTTGAATGGGATTGATAAGAATACCAAAAATAGAATTCGTATAGGCGTTTCGGCTATTTGTTGGCCAATTTGGAATTGTAGGAATAACCTTGTTTTTAAGAGGAAAGATAATTTTCATGTCTTACAGGTTATCCATACTGCAGTGCATTGGATCCAATTATGGGCTTTCCTATTACCTTCGGACCAGAGGGAGCTCATGGTGGATGGATGCAAGCGTCTCCTTACGGTGGCACATGATTTTTTCTCCCGGTATACGTGGCAGTATATCAGTAGACTTTCGTAGTTTGCCTTTATTCTGTGGGTCCTTGTCCGGGAGGCCTATCTCTCCGTGAGTGTACACCGTTTGTATACTTTTAAGTAACTCTGAAACTTTAATAATCGATAAAAGTTGCGTGCATCACTCGATCCAGAGGCCGGGGCTTCTCCCCTTTTCGAAAAAAAACCATTAGCCATTAAGATTGCTGCTATGTTTCCAATACGAACCAAAATTTACTGTAACTATCATGTTTTCAAACACATGATGAACCCCAGAAGGCCCAGACTGATTGAATCCTATCGTTTGTAATACTATGGAACGACGGTGTCAAACGAATGATGATACCCAGATTAATCATACCATGTCCTTTGTAGCATCGTGGAACAGGGGAGGATCCGAGATTTGACCATAGGGGGGATGAGAAAGAAAATAACCGCACACATGAAGATAATAGGATATAGGATAACAAAACAGTGGACCTGACGAAGGGATGAACCCTGGACCTATCGGGTAAGGATACCCGGTCCAAGGCCCAAGACCTAAGCCCAAGAGGAGATGTCGTATACTATTCTAGAAGGCCTAGTTGAAGCCCACCCGCAAGGCCTTGTGGGTCAAGTTAGGAAACTTGTAACCGACTTTAGGTTAGGGTTTGAGTCCTCCCCGGGTACGGTTTGGGACCTGGCCACCTATATAAGGCCAGGAGAGCCACCAGGAGGGGGACAAGCAACATCGCACCACCAAAGCCTCGAGATCGAGATCATACTCTCGACTTGAGCAACCACCCATTGTAACCGATCTACTCGTGAATACAGATCGACATAACCAGGAGTAAGGGTTTTACCTCTACGAGGGCCCCGAACATGGGTAAATCGTGCCCCCCTATTTAGCCGACGATTGTCACCAGCGCCCACAGGTTCTCCTAATCGAAACCCTATGGGTTCACGCGAGGGAGTTGTTGAGATGCAAATTCAACAATTGGCGCCGACCGTGGGGACGGCGGGCGCTGGATCTCTGGCATCTTCGGCCTCATCGACGACCAACTCACGCTGGAACCCCGCAACTTCGACTCCAACCAATCCGATCCGAATCGGATCGGTCATCGTCGCCCCTCACTCACCGGAATCACGCCCGGTATTTAGCGACTTGGAGAAGAGTATCACCATGACGTTCGGGAGCTTCCAGTTCTATGCCAGCAAGGACGGAATTCTTCTTTTCCCCGAGCAAATTAATCTCGAAGGATCGGGATCTGGGTCGATCTCTAGCCCAGGAGCTTTCTATTCGCGACCCTACCACGCGGATCGCGACTTGGCGAAAAGCGGCGAATCCATCCGCCTCAACACCAGCAACTTCCATACCCTCTCCACAGAGGAACCTTCTCGGGTCAGGAAAGCCTCCCAAACTACGCCTAGGACCCGCGAGCCATATCTAGCTCAGGTCTGCATGGCAAGATCAGGAGATCCACCCGAAGAAACTGAGAACAACGCAATGGAACGCGCTACCATCGGCGTCTCACGAGCCGCTTGGGATCGAGCAAAGGAGGCCATCCGCACAAGCAAACCACTGGAACTCGGAGCTCCTCATGAGGATATGACCGCCTACCACTATCATCTAGTGAGAGCGGCTACTTTAATCAAGGAAGCTCGCATAGATCTAGCCTAACGGAGGAGATTAGCAGATGAGTCAAGCCAGCGCCGAGCCGCACTATCCAAAACACCTTATGTCGGGAATCGTCCCGCAAGAAAAGGATACGTCAGAAGAACCGCGACCATGGATGGTGAGTCCCTGACTGGAATCAGCAAGTCACTCAAAGCTTCCCTTATGCGCCTCGACGAGGATGGAAATGTCTATCCGCAAACTCCCGCCGCCGCGGTACTAGCTGCAGCCACCTACATGCAGACAAATACCCCAGGGGAGCACGACCCCCGTGCAGAGGAATACAAGCAAGTCCATAAAGGATTAGGCATGGCAGCCGCAAGACTCGCCTCCTACGATCGCAAGAAAGCAGCAGAACAAAAAGATAAGGAAGCATCCCGCAGACATAGGAGCACATCGCCCAGAAAGGAAAAATCACCTCGTCGCGCCCGAGGAAAAGAAGCCCTACGACGCGGTGATAGTTCGAGTAGTAGCGATGGCAGCCCAAGGGATCGAGATCGGGGCTCGCGACATCACAGTAGCCGTTCGCGACATCACAGCAAGGAGCCAAGGAAGGAAACCGATCGTGATCAGCCAGGATACAACGCGCGATCAGACATTGCGCAAAATAAGGTGGACAAAGCCCACGCAGCAAGGAACCGCGCGCGTTCCCCATCCACCTCTTCTGATGATGAGACCTGCGGCACTCTATGCTTCGCTCGCAGCATCCGCGAGGCGCCTCTACCCAAAATAATCAAGCTTAGCACGGAAGTAACGAAGTACGACGGTTCACTCGAACCTTCATCCTGGCTGTCAGATTACCTCACGGCAGTAAAAATGCCAACGTGGAAACAAAAACACAGCTATGCAGTACCTCAACTTACACCTTGTAGGGGCAGCACGCAGATGGCTCGAGGCGAGACCAAAGGCTTGCTACGGGTGATGCATGTAAAATGCATAGATGAATTTTGCATATTTTCACATGGCTTTCTATTACATATTGCATCATATAAGGGTATAATTCAATGTTTTATAGTATTTTGGGGTTAAATTACAAAGTCCCCCAACTTTTATGGAATTAACCCTGCCTGTCAGAAACCCCATTTTCTATATTTTTGACGTTTCAGGGGGCAAACTTCCGCGAAATCACCTGAAAATCTGCGGGGGTCATTTTCTTGGAAGGAGAAGACTTGCGGGCGAAGAATCCACGAGAATTGGGCAAGGAGGCCCAAAAGAGGACCCTCCACGCGGCCAGATTCCTTGGCCGCATGAGAGGCCCCCTTTTGGCCCCTGTTGCCCCAATTCCTTCCATCTTCGACTTACCGACTCCGTCTTGACCTAAAACCGACTATAAAAAGGGTCCCCCGTACCCTTACAGAGAGGAGCGCCGCCGAAACACCGAAACAGAGACTAGAAGTTCTAGATTGGAGGGGGAAAACTCCGGCGGGGCGTCGCCGGTGTGATCTCCTACCCCTCCAACGTCATCACCATCGACATCTCCATGGAGAGGGAGTAGTCCACCCCAGGGCTATGGGTTTGTGGAAGTAGCACTTGTATCTCTCTCTCTCTCTATGTGCTTCACTAATTAGATCCGTATGAGCTGCCTCACATGATTACGGGCACCGTTGTAATTCCTATGTGGTGGATCTTTTCTATGAATTATTGAATCTGAGATTGCAATTGTTTCTCTTGAGTTATTTGAGTAGATGTATCTTATGTACCCCATTTTTATTTGCTAGCTTTGATCAATCTAGTTCTTCAGAGCGTGTGTGGGGTGATGGGTGCATTAGTTGGAGTAACGGGGGGTGGCTAGTGCTGTGAAAGTGACAGAAGTTCAGTGATCCACTTAGGTTTTGTTAAACCTTTCCTAGTTACCTTACTAGGGATAAAAAGGAGTACCTTGTTACCGGGGATTTGAAGTGACACTAATCAATCTCCATGACTAGATCTAGCAAGTTCTTACTTCAACTTCATGTCACATTGCTTAAAGCTATACTCTGGTTTTTTCTTAATTATCGAGGTGTTATGATTTATTTCGCATCCTGGTGGAGTATAAGAGGGATCAGTATGACCGTAGAGATCTCTATGCTAGGACGTGATGCCCATATGAAAGTACTCAATGTTAAACATGTTACTGTAATCTCACATGTAATTCTTTATGTCCACCGTCTACCACTTTATTTGAGAGAATGCAAGTGTGAAACCATGAACCCCAGTCATATTTTAATTATAAGAAAACACTCTAGTTACTTTGCTGCAATTTACTTTTCTTGCACTTTACTTTACTTGCATCTCCAATTCGAATTTACATTATCTCCATCACCACTTGCATCACAAAAATACAAAAACAATCCATTGCATATTTATTTTCTCATTTTCATTTAGTAATAGATTTAATTATTGCACATTTACTTTCAGTTTTGCATTGCAATTTAGAAGTCTCACACCTTGTGCTTGACAACCACTTGGTGAGGTTGAGGGCACAAAATTCTCTACTTGTTTGCAGGATCCTGGAGGAAGCTTGGAAGACAACTGCTGAAATACTGGCTCCCCAAGAGTTCGATATAAACCCTCGAGTCACCCTCGTGGGGAAGAAGGCTTGCCACTAGCTACACACTCTGCACTTGGAGTCTCAACCTAGCCATCAAGCGTTTTTCTGGCGCCGTTGCCGGGGAGCCATAGGTGAAGGAGATGTCCAAGGGAGCTCACAAGAATTCTTCATCACCAACAAGGTGTGCAAACACCTAAGCTTGGGTAGGTTGCACCTACGTGAGTATCGTCCTTTCTATCTCCACCTTCTTTCAAGTAGATTGTTTTGTTTCTTGTCTTTTTTTTTGTTTTGTCTTGCATATTTTATTTTAGTTTGCATTTTAGTTTTGCATTTAGTTATCTAGTTTATTTTAGTATTTCGAATTTGCTTAGTTACTTTACTTTTGTTTTTCATAAAAAAATTAAAAACTACATAAAAACTGTTAAAATGGGTGATAGAACTAAATTAAGTGACTACACAAATACACCCAATGACCAATTCATTGCTAGGCCAATTACTAGACCTGAAATACAAGCTGAAATCTATGAAGTAAGTCCTAGTTTATTGAATTTAATTACTAGAGAGCAATTTGGTGGTAGTGCTATGGAGGATACCTCTATGCATCTTCATGATTTCATGGAAATATGTGATTTGCAAAAATTTAAAAATGTGGAAAGTAGTGTTTTAAAACTGAAATTATTTCCTTTTTCACTTAGAGGAAAGGCTAAAGAATGGTTACTTTCACTACCTACAGCTAGTATAAAGTCTTGGGATGATTTTAAAAAAAAATTCATTAAGAAATATTATCCTCCCGTTAAAATTTTGCAAAATAGGAATAATATCCTCTCATTTAGGCAAAATGATAATGAACATGTAGCCATGGCATGGGATAGAATTAAATTAATGCTTAGAACATGCCCATCACATGGAGTAAATGAATGGACCATACTACACTCTTTTTATAATGGTCTAAACTACATGTCTAGAAATATACTTGATTCTGCTGCTGGAGGTGCTTTTATGAGTAAAACTGTAGGAGAGGCTAAGAGCATATTATAAAGCATATTGCAAAATTATAGTCAATGGAATACTGAAAGAGCACCCAATCCCACTAAGAAAATAAACTCAATTGAAGAAACCAATGATTTGTCTTCTAAAATGGACACTATTCTTGCTTTTATTAATAAACAAAATATGGAGAATGTGCCTTTGCAGGAGCTAGTTGGTAGTAATTCTGAAAGTGTGGATGTTAATTTTGTTAGGAATTATGGTAGCAATGGTTTTGGTAATGCTTACAATTCTTATAGTAAACCTCCTTATGTGCCAAATAAACATTTTGTTCCATATCCTAATGCTAATGAAAATAAGTGGAAGCCTTCTAGTGAAATTTCTGAATCTAATACATTGCTTATGGAACAAGTTGCTAGTCACAATGCTATGATACATGAGTTAAATAAGTCTATTGCATCCATTAGTAGTGATATTAAAGGATTGCAACTTCAATCTTCGAATTTAGATAAAGCATTGTCAAAATTAGCTGATAATCAAGCAACTCTATTAAGCATGTCAGCAGGAAAGCCACAAGAACAACCTAGTGTAGGAATGAATTCTATTACTATTGCTGCTCCTATTATTGAAAATATTGATCATATTGCTGAGAATACAAGTGAGCATGTCCCTACTAGCTTAGAAGAAACTTTGAATGAAATAGTGAAGTACCCTGAATATTTACTTCCATATATGTCTTATCTTGCTAGCAAAGATGAAATTAGTCCTCATGAATCAAGCATTCTAGCTAAATTAGAGAGTAAAGTAGAGGAAATTATGATGCTTACTGAAATTAAGGATCCATTGCTTGATTTAGAAAAAAAGTAGCTTGCAAGAACTTATTGCTACTCTACAAAAATTTGCTAGTGATCCCACTATAAATGTTAATAAACCTGGCTTTGGATCTTATAATACTAATCATGTGTTGCAAGAAAAAATTGCTAGGTAAAATGAGGCCATGATACCTCCTAAGCTTGGGGATGCATGGATCCCCAAGGTGCTAGTTTCAATTGGAAAAGAAATTCACCATGCTATGTTAGATCTAGGTTCTAGTGTATCGGTACTCTCTAAAGAATTATATGAATTGCTAGAACTAGAAAATTTAGAAAAGTGCTCAAGTGAATTTGTCCTTGCTGATAACTCTACTAAACATGCTGTAGGACAAGTAAAATATGTTATGATTGAATTGCACATGACTTTCGTACCCGTTGATTTCATTATTATGGATATGGGGGATAAATCCCCTAGTCCTATTATTTTGGGTAGACCTTTTCTTCGTACTACAGGTGCAATCATAGACTCCAAGGAAGGGAATGTCAAGTTTCAGTTCCCTCACAAGAAAAGCATGGAGCACTTCCCAAGGAAGAGGGGCACGCTGAAGAACAAGCTCCCTCATGAGCTTTATCCCTCTTGATTATCAAGTAAGTAAAGCCTAGCTATATGGCTATAAAGAAAGCGCTTTACGGGAGGCAACCCGGTTGTTTTTGTTTGGATTTTCCTAGTGTCCTCTTGCTGTATCAAGAGATTAGTTTTTTGTTTTAATTATGGATTTTTCAATAAAGAGTCAAGTCAAACTCATTTGAACTTATAAGTTGCTATCCTAGTGCATGAAATTTCTATTTCAGCACGAGTCTGCTTACCGTATGATTTTAAGTTTTTTATTGGTATGTCGGATTGAGCTAATTTTTTAGTATGTTCTGCAACTTTTCGTCCTCCGTAAGCACAAAAAATGGCTTAATTTTTTGACGAGTCTAGCTTAGGGAAAAACGTTCGTTTTTCTGCTGTTACTTTTCAGGACAGATTCTGCCTTCTTTTGTTTTATGTACTCTTTGGGTTTGGGAATCGAATTTCCATGATTATTTCAAGCAAGAGAGTGAACATAAAACATAATGAACCTTATTGTCTATCTACTGGAGCATTTTATTTGGAATTTTGCACAGCAAGCATGTGATTTGTTTGTCTTTGCTAATCTCACCCCACAGAAAAAGAATGGGAGAAACATGTTTTGTGAAGTTTTTTCACAGGGAATAGAGGAGCTGCGCCTCAAGACATCCAAGAATGGTGAAATCCATAAGCTTGGGGATGTGATGAACACCCCACTGGAGCTACACTCTTTTGGTTAGCACACGTCTACTTTCTGTTTTTCTAAGCAAAGCATTTATCGTAGATACTTGAAGCGTCTAGTTTTTGTTTTTATTTTTGTTTTGATAAGACCACCACCATCATTTTATATGAGATTGAGCTACTAGAGTTTGGGGTTGGAATGTATTGCATGCTAGTATTATGACTTGGAATAGGGATGCCATGGTTGATTTGAAGAGCTACATAAGTTTGCATGATTTATAGGCTTTTTATGTGTAGAAATTTGCAATAGTGTTGTCTTGAGCTATCTTTTATTCATGTCCTTGATGTTAATTGCTGGTTTATTTAGTTTTTCATGAAATGAGTAGTTCTATGGACATATGCATGCATAGTATCTGGTCAACTATCTCCCTCTTGCTAGCCCAAAAATTTAAAAATTCCAACAAGTAAAAACTTGTTTCCAACACTCCTTAGCCAAGTATTTCCACTGAGTCCACCATATCTTCCCATTAGCTTCATTGCTATTCTGAGTATGTTCACCATGTTATTGTGTTATTTATGTTCTAAATTAAGATATTCACTTTATTAATTGTCATGGGTTGAACTTGGGATAGGACTCTCACGAACTTTTGAAGGCACACTTTACTTTTTATGCATCTAATAAACATGACCCAATAATGGGAGCCACAAGTTTTGTGTTTGACAAGTGTGTGGTTGGGAGCTAGCTATAAACGTGTATCACCGGAAATCTTTCAACATTGCACAAAAAAAAATTACATTTGGTTGATATCATGTACTTTTGTTTTTGGACTCCTGCCATGCAAAAATGAAATAGAGGAATAGTAAGTTTTGATCAGTAAGTATCTATATGACTAGAGAAACGCATTGGGCCGCTAACCCAAGTTATGCTTTATCATGGTGGAAATTTACTTATAGCTTGAGTGACTCTACAACACATCCTATAATAAAATAAGAAGCTATGCATAATAGTGAATGAAAATAAAAAGGATGACGAGTCTACTCCGTTGGTTCATCTTGTCATTGTAACATGGGCTTGTTTCTATGTCATGGGGAAAGAGATACCTCTTTGCGGTTCTCTATGATGTCACTAATACTTATTATGATTGTACAAAGCTTATTAGGAATCTTAAGTTGAGTAATCATGGCGTAGGTTTTCACACTCACGGGGCATGAGGCTTTCAACCACCTTGTCATTCTCATTACTTCAATACTCACAATTTTAAGATGCTAGTGATAAAGGGGAAATGAGAGTCCTAGATCAATGGATACCACATTTCAATTAGTAATTTTAGTTGAATAATTTAGAGGCTAAATAAGACTTGATCATGTTTTACCTCTACTCAATTTTCTCCAAAGTGTCCACCATATTTTCTATTCTCCATTATGCTATTCTTTGACCAATATAGGATTTTATTTTTCATTTTGTGTATGAATTTGGTCCATAGTGCTTTTATTTCATTATACACTTTGTGAACTTTCATGAAGCATCTTTGCTTGCATATTTGATATTTCTTACAACATGAATTGTATATTGCTACTCATTTCTAGTATTAATCATTTTATTATATGTAGCATTAATAATCCTCCTTGATATCCCATGATTGTTTCAATATGCAAAACCCATATTAGTTTTATCACCTTCATACTCGAGGACGAGCATGAGTTAAGTTTGGGGATGTTGATGCATCTAAAATGCATAGATGAATTTTGCATATTTTCACATGGCTTTCTATTACATATTGCATCATATAAGGGTATAATTCAATGTTTTATAGTATTTTGGGGTTAAATTACAAAGTCCCCCAACTTTTATGGAATTAACCCTGCCTGTCAGAAACCCCGTTTTCTATATTTTGACGTTTCAGGGGCAAACTTCCGCGAAATCACCTGAAAATCTGCGGGGGTCATTTTTGGAAGGAGAAGACTTGCGGGCGAAGAATCCACGAGAATTGGGCAAGGAGGCCCAAAAGAGGACCCTCCACGCGGCCAGATTCCTTGGCCGCGTGAGAGGCCCCCTTTTGGCCCCTGTGGCCCCAATTCCTTCCATCTTCGACTTACCGACGCCGTCTTGACCTAAAACCAACTATAAAAAGGGTCCCACGTACCCTTACGGAGAGGAGCGCGGCCGAAACACCAAAACACCGAAACAGAGACCAGAAGTTCCAGATTGGAGGGGGGAAACTCCGGCGGGGCGCCGCCGGTGTGATCTCCTACCCCTCCAACGTCATCACCATCGACATCTCCATGAAGAGGGAGTAGTCCACCCCAGGCTATGGGTTTGTGGAAGTAGCACTTGTATCTCTCTCTCTATGTGCTTCACTAATTAGATCCGTATGAGCTGCCTCACATGATTACGGGCACCGTTGTAATTCCTATGTGGTGGATCTTTTCTATGAGTTATTGAATCTGAGATTGCAATTGTTTCTCTTGAGTTATTTGAGTAGATGTATCTTATGTACCCCATTTTTATTTGCTAGCTTTGATCAATCTAGTTCTTGAGAGCGTGTGTGGGGTGATGGGTGCATTAGTTGGAGTAACGGGGGGTGGCTAGTGCTATGAAAGTGACAGAAGTTCAGCGATCCACTTAGGTTTTGTTAAACCTTTCTTAGTTACCTCACTAGGGATAAAAAGGAGT
Source organism: Alopecurus myosuroides (assembly GCA_028641055.1). NCBI lineage: Eukaryota > Viridiplantae > Streptophyta > Magnoliopsida > Poales > Poaceae > Alopecurus > Alopecurus myosuroides. The sequence goes on along the minus strand of CM054057.1, from coordinate 600,124,075 downwards.
ACCTTGTTACCGGGGATTTGAAGTGACACTAATCAATCTCCATGACTAGATCTAGCAAGTTCTTACTTCAACTTCATGTCACATTGCTTAAAGCTATACTCTGGTTTTTCCTTAATTATCGAGGTGTTATGATTTATTTCGCATCTTGGTGGAGTATAAGAGGGATCAATATGACCGTAGAGATCTCTATGCTAGGACGTGATGACCATATGAAAGTACTCAATGTTAAACATGTTACTGTAATCTCACATGTAATTCTTTATGTCCACCGTCTACCACTTTATTTGAGAGAATGCAAGTGTGAAACCATGAACCCCGGTCCTATTTTAATTATAAGAAAACACTCTAGTTACTTTGCTGCAATTTACTTTACTTGCACTTTACTTTACTTGCATCTCCAATTGGAATTTACATTATCTCCATCACCACTTGCATCACAAAAATACAAAAACAATCCATTGCATATTTATTTTCTCATTTGCATTTAGTAGTAGATTTAATTATTGCACATTTAATTACTTTCAGTTTTGCATTGCAATTTAGAAGTCTCACACCTTGTGCTTGACAACCACTTGGTGGGGTTGAGGGCACAAAATTCTCTACTTGTTTGCAGGATCCTGGAGGAAGCTTGGAAGACAACTGCTGAAATACTGGCTCCCCAAGAGTTCGATATAAACCCTCGAGTCACCCTCGTGGGGAAGAAGGCTTGCCACTAGCTACACACTCTGCACTTGGAGTCTCAACCTAGCCATCAAGCGTTTTTCTGGCGCCGTTGCCGGGGAGCCATAGGTGAAGGAGTTGTCCAAGGGAGCTCACAAGAAGTCTTCATCACCAACAAGGTGTGCAAACACCTAAGCTTGGGGAGGTTGCACCTACGTGAGTACCGTCCTTTCTATCTCCACCTTCTTTCAAGTAGATTGTTTTGTTTCTTGTCTTGTTTTTGTTTTGTCTTGCATATTTTATTTTAGTTTGCATTTTAGTTTTGCATTTAGTTATCTAGTTTATTATAGTATTTCGAATTTGCTTAGTTACTTTACTTTTGTTTTTCATAAAAAATTAAAAACTACATAAAAACTGTTAAAATGGGTGATAGAACTAAGTTAAGTGACTACACAAATACACCCAATGACCAATTCATTGCTAGGCCGATTACTACACCTGAAATACAAGCTGAAATCTATGAAGTAAGTCCTAGTTTATTGAATTTAATTACTAGAGAGCAATTTGGTGGTAGTGCTATGGAGGATACCTCTATGCATCTTCATGATTTCATGGAAATATGTGATTTGCAAAAATTTAAAAATGTGGAAAGTAGTGTTTAAAAACTGAAATTATTTCCTTTTTCACTTAGAGGAAAGGCTAAAGAATGGTTACTTTCACTACCTACAGCTAGTATAAAGTCTTGGGATGATTTTAAAAAAAGCTTTCATTAAGAAATATTATCCTCCCGTTAAAATTTTGCAAAATAGGAATAATATCCTCTCATTTAGGCAAAATGATAATGAACATGTAGCCATGGCATGGGATAGAATTAAATTAATGCTTAGAACATGCCCATCACATGGAGTAAATGAATGGACCATACTACACTCTTTTTATAATGGTCTAAACTACATGTCTAGAAATATACTTGATTCTGCTGCTGGAGGTGCTTTTATGAGTAAAACTGTAGGAGAGGCTAAGAGCATATTATAAAGCATATTGCAAAATTATAGTCAATGGAATACTGAAAGAGCACCCAATCCCACTAAGAAAATAAACTCAATTGAAGAAACCAATGATTTGTCTTCTAAAATGGACACTATTCTTGCTTTTATTAATAAACAAAATATGGAGAATGTGCCTTTGCAGGAGCTAGTTGGTAGTAATTCTGAAAGTGTGGATGTTAATTTTGTTAGGAATTATGGTAGCAATGGTTTTGGTAATGCTTACAATTCTTATAGTAAACCTCCTTATGTGCCAAATAAACATTTTGTTCCATATCCTAATGCTAATGAAAATAAGTGGAAGCCTTCTAGTGAAATTTCTGAATCTAATAAATTGCTTATGGAACAAGTTGCTAGTCACAATGCTATGATACATGAGTTAAATAAGTCTATTGCATCCATTAGTAGTGATATTAAAGGATTGCAACTTCAATCTTCGAATTTAGATAAAGCATTGTCAAAATTAGCTGATAATCAAGCAACTCTATTAAGCATGTCAGCAGGAAAGCCACAAGAACAACCTAGTGTAGGAATGAATTCTATTACTATTGCTGCTCCTATTATTGAAAATATTGATCATATTGCTGAGAATACAAGTGAGCATGTCCCTACTAGCTTAGAAGAAACTTTGAATGAAATAGTGAAGTACCCTGAATATTTACTTCCATATATGTCTTATCTTGCTAGCAAAGATGAAATTAGTCCTCATGAATCAAGCATGCTAGCTAAATTAGAGAGTAAAGTAGAGGAAATTATGATGCTTACTGAAATTAAGGATCCATTGCTTGATTTAGAAAAAAAGTAGCTTGCAAGAACTTATTGCTACTCTACAAAAATTTGCTAGTGATCCCACTATAAATGTTAATAAACCTGGCTTTGGATCTTATAATACTAATCATTTGTTGCAAGAAAAAATTGCTAGGTACAAAAATGAGGCCATGATACCTCCTAAGATTGGGGATGCATGGATCCCCAAGGTGCTAGTTTCAATTGGAAAAGAAATTCACCATGCTATGTTAGATCTAGGTTCTAGTGTATCGGTACTCTCTAAAGAATTATATGAATTGCTAGAACTAGAAAATTTAGAGAAGTGCTTAAGTGAATTTTTCCTTGCTGATAACTCTACTAAACATGCTGTAGGACAAGTAAAAGATGTTATTATTGAATTGCACATGACTTTCGTACCCGTTGATTTCATTATTATGGATATGGGGGATAAATCCCCTAGTCCTATTATTTTGGGTAGACCTTTTCTTCGTACTACAGGTGCAATCATAGACTCCAAGGAAGGGAATGTCAAGTTTCAGTTCCCTCACAAGAAAAGCATGGAGAACTTCCCAAGGAAGAGGGGCACGCTGAAGAACAAGCTCCCTCATGAGCTTTATCCCTCTTGATTATCAAGTAAGTAAAGCCTAGCTATATGGCTATAAAGAAAGCGCTTTACGGGAGGAAACCCGGTTGTTTTTGTTTGGATTTTCCTAGTGTCCTCTTGCTGTCTCAAGAGATTAGTTTTTTTTTATTATGGAGTTTTCAATAAAGAGTCAAGTCAAACCCATTTGAACTTATAAGTTGCTATCCTAGTGCATGAAATTTCTGTTTCAGCACGAGTCTGCTTACCGTATGATTTTACGTTTTTTATTGGTATGTCGGATTGAGCTAATTTTTTGGTATGTTCTGCATCTTTTCGTCCTATGTAAGCACAAAAAATGGCTTAATTTTTTGACGAGTCTAGCTTAGGAAAAAAACGTATGTTTTGCTGCTGTTACTTTTCAGGACAGATTCTGCCTTCTTTTGTTTTATGTACTCTTTGGGCTTGGGAATCGAATTTCCATGATTATTTCAAGCAAGAGAGTGAACATAAAACATAATGAACCTTATTGTCTATCTACGGAGCATTTTATTTGGAATTTTGCATAGCAAGCATGTGATTTGTTTGTCCTTGCTAATCTCACCCCACAGAAAAAGAATGGGAGAAACATGTTTTGTGAAGTTTTTTCACAGGGAATAGAGGAGCTGCGCCTCAAGACATCCAAGAATGGTGAAATCCATAAGCTTGGGGATGTGATGAACACCCCACTGGAGCTACACTATTTTGGTTAGCACACGTCTACTTTCTGTTTTTCTAAGCAAAGCATTTATCGTAGAGACTTGAAGCGTCTAGTTTTTGTTTTTATTTTTGTTTTGATAAGACCACCACCATCATTTTATATGAGATTGAGCTACTGGAGTTTGGGGTTGGAATGTATTGGATGCTAGTATTATGACTTGGAATAGGGATGCCATGGTTGATTTGAAGAGCTACATATGTTTGCATGATTTATAGGATTTTTATGTGTAGAAATTTGCAATAATGTTGTCTTGAGCTATCTTTTATTCATGTCCTTGATGTTAATTGCTGGTTTAGTTTGTCATGAAATGAGTAGTTCTATGGACATATGCATGCATAGTATCTGGTCAACTATCTCCCTCTTGCTAGCCCAAAAATTTAAAAATTCCAACAAGTAAAAACTTGTTTCCAACACTCCTTAGCCAAGTATTTCCACTGAGTCCACCATATCTTCCCATTAGCTTCATTTCTATTCCGAGTATGTTCACCATGTTATTGTGTTATTTATGTTCTAAATTAAGATATTCACTTTATTAATTGTCATGGCTTGAACTTGGGATAGGACTCTCACGAACTTTTGAAGGCACACTTTACTTTTTATGCATCTAATAAACATGACCCAATAATGGGAGCCACAAGTTTTGTGTTTGACAAGTGTGTGGTTGGGAGCTAGCTATAAACATGTATCACCGGAAATATTTCAACATTGCACAAAAAAAATTACATTTGGTAGATATCATGTACTTTTGTTTTTGGACTCCTGCCATGCAAAAATGAAATAGAGGAATAGTAAGTTTTGATAAGTAATTATCTATATGACTAGAGAAACGCATTGGGCCGCTAACCCAAGTTATGCTTTATCATGGTGGAAATTTACTTACAGCTTGAGTGACTCTACAACACATCCTATAATAAAATAAGAAGCTATGCATAATAGTGAATGAAAATAAAAAGGATGATGAGTCTACTCCGTTTGTTCATCTTGTCATTGTAACATGGGCTTGTTTCTATGTCATGGGGAAAGAGGTACCTCTTTGCGGTTCTCTATGATGTCACTAATACTTATTATGATTGTACAGAGCTTATTAGGAATCTTAAGTTGAGTAATCATGGAGTAGGTTTTCACACTCACGAGGCATGAGGCTTTCAACCACCTTGTCATTCTCATTACTTCAATACTCACAATTTTAAGATGCTAGTGATAAAGGGGAAATGAGAGTCCTAGATCAATGGATACCGCATTTCAATTAGTAATTTTAGTTGAATAATTTAGAGGCTAAATAATACTTGATCATGTTTTACCTCTACTCAATTTTCTCCAAAGTGTCCACCATATTTTCTATTCTCCATTATGCTATTCTTTGACCAATATAGGATTTTATTTTTCATTTTGTGTATGCATTTGGTACATAGTGCTTTTATTTCATTATACACTTTGTGAACTTTCATGAAGCATCTTTGCTTGCATATTTGATATTTCTTACAACATGAATTGTATATTGCTACTCATTTCTATTATTAATCATTTTATTATATGTAGCATGAATAATCCTCCTTGATATCCCATGATTGTTTCAATATGCAAAACCCATATTAGTTTTATCACCTTCATACTCGAGGATGAGCATGGGTTAAGTTTGGGGATGTTGATGCATCTAAAATGCATAGATGAATTTTGCATATTTTCACATGGCTTTCTATTACATATTGCATCATATAAGGGTATAATTCAATGTTTATAGTATTTTGGGGTTAAATTACAAAGTCCCCCAACTTTTATGGAATTAACCCTGCCTGTCAGAAACCCCGTTTTCTATATTTTTGACGTTTCAGGGGGCAAACTTCCGCGAAATCACCTGAAAATCTGCGAGGGTCATTTTCTTGGAAGGAGAAGACTTGCGGGCGAAGAATCCACGAGAATTGGGCAAGGAGGCCAAAAAGAGGACCCTCCACGCGGCCAGATTCCTTGGCCGCGTGAGAGGCCCCCTTTTGGCCCCTGTGGCCCCAATTCCTTCCATCTTCGACTTACCGACTCCGTCTTGACCTAAAACCAACTATAAAAAGGGTCCCACGTACCCTTACGGAGAGGAGCGCCGCCGAAACACCAAAACACCGAAACAGAGACCAGAAGTTCCAGATTGGAGGGGGAAAACTCCGGCGGGGCGCCGCCGGTGTGATCTCCTACCCCTCCAACGTCATCACCATCGACATCTCCATGAAGAGGGAGTAGTCCACCCCAGGGATATGGGTTTGTGGAAGTAGCACTTGTATCTCTCTCTCTATGTGCTTCACTAATTAGATCCGTATGAGCTGCCTCACATGATTATGGGCACCGTTGTAATTCCTATGTGGTGGATCTTTTCTATGAGTTATTGAATCTGAGATTGCAATTGTTTCTCTTGAGTTATTTGAGTAGATGTATCTTATGTACCCCATTTTTATTTGCTAACTTTGATCAATCTAGTTCTTGAGAGCGTGTGTGGGGTGATGGGTGCATTAGTTGGAGTAACGGGGGGTGGCTAGTGCTGTGAAAGTGACAGAAGTTCAGCGATCCACTTAGGTTTTGTTAAAACTTTCTTAGTTACCTCACTAGGGATAAAAAGGAGTACCTTGTTACCGGGGATTTGAAGTGACACTAATCAATCTCCATGACTAGATCTAGCAAGTTCTTACTTCAACTTCATGTCACATTGCTTAAAGCTATACTCTGGTTTTTCCTTAATTATCGAGGTGTTATGATTTATTTCGCATCTTGGTGGAGTATAAGAGGGATCAATATGACCGTAGAGATCTCTATGCGAGGACGTGAAGCCCATATGAAAGTACTCAATGTTAAACATGTTATTGTAATCTCACATGTAATTCTTTATGTCCACCGTCTACCACTTTATTTGAGAGAATGCAAGTGTGAAACCATGAACCCCGGTCCTATTTTAATTATAAGAAAACACTCTAGTTGCTTTGCTGCAATTTACTTTACTTGCACTTTACTTTACTTGCATCTCCAATTCGAATTTACATTATCTCCATCACCACTTGCATCACAAAAATACAAAAACAATCCATTGCATATTTATCTTCTCATTTGCATTTAGTAGTAGATTTAATTATTGCACATTTAATTACTTTCAGTTTTGCATTGCAATTTAGAAGTCTCACACCTTGTGCTTGACAACCACTTGGTGAGGTTGAGGGCACAAAATTCTCTACTTGTTTGCAGGATCCTGGAGGAAGCTTGGAAGACAACTGCTGAAATACTGGCTCCCCAAGAGTTCGATATAAACCCTCGAGTCACCCTCGTGGGGAAGAAGGCTTGCCACTAGCTACACACTCTGCACTTGGAGTCTCAACCTAGCCATCAAGCGTTTTTCTGGCGCCGTTGCCGGGGAGCCATAGGTGAAGGAGTTGTCCAAGGGAGCTCACAAGAAGTCTTCATCACCAACAAGGTGTGCAAACACCTAAGCTTGGGGAGGTTGCACCTACGTGAGTACCGTCCTTTCTATCTCCACCTTCTTTCAAGTAGATTGTTTTGTTTCTTGTCTTGTTTTTGTTTTGTCTTGCATATTTTATTTTAGTTTGCATTTTAGTTTTGCATTTAGTTATCTAGTTTATTTTAGTATTTCGAATTTGCTTAGTTACTTTACTTTTGTTTTTCATAAAAAATTAAAAACTACATAAAAACTGTTAAAATGGGTGATAGAACTAAATTAAGTGACTACACAAATACACCCAATGACCAATTCATTGCTAGGCCAATTACTACACCTGAAATACAAGCTGAAATCTATGAAGTAAGTCCTAGTTTATTGAATTTAATTACTAGAGAGCAATTTGGTGGTAGTGCTATGGAGGATACCTCTATGCATCTTCATGATTTCATGGAAATATGTGATTTGCAAAAATTTAAAAATGTGGAAAGTAGTGTTTTAAAACTGAAATTATTTCCTTTTTCACTTAGAGGAAAGGCTAAAGAATGGTTACTTTCACTACCTACAGCTAGTATAAAGTCTTGGGATGATTTAAAAAAAAGCTTTCATTAAGAAATATTATCCTCCCGTTAAAATTTTGCAAACTAGGAATAATATCCTCTCATTTAGGCAAAATGATAATGAACATGTAGCCATGGCATGGGATAGAATTAAATTAATGCTTAGAACATGCCCATCACATGGAGTAAATGAATGGACCATACTACACTCTTTTTATAATGGTCTAAACTACATGTCTACAAATATACTTGATTCTGCTGCTGGAGGTGCTTTTATGAGTAAAACTGTAGGAGAGGCTAAGAGCATATTATAAAGCATATTGCAAAATTATAGTCAATGGATTACTGAAAGAGCACCCAATCCCACTAAGAAAATAAACTCAATTGAAGAAACCAATGATTTTTCTTCTAAAATGGACACTATTCTTGCTTTTATTAATAAACAAAATATGGAGAATTTGCCTTTGCAGGAGCTAGTTGGTAGTAATTCTGAAAGTGTGGATGTTAATTTTGTTAGGAATTATGGTAGCAATGGTTTTGGTAATGCTTACAATTCTTATAGTAAACCTCCTTATGTGCCAAATAAACCTTTTGTTCCATATCCTAATGCTAATGAAAATAAGTGGAAGCCTTCTAGTGAAATTTCTGAATCTAATAAATTGCTTATGGAACAAGTTGCTAGTCACAATTCTATGATACATGAGTTAAATAAGTATATTGCATACATTAGTAGTGATATTAAAGGATTGCAACTTCAATCTTCGAATTTAGATAAAGCATTGTCAAAATTAGATGATAATCAAGCAACTCTATTAAGCATGTCAGCAGGAAAGCCACAAGAACAACCTAGTGTAGGAATGAATTCTATTACTATTGCTGCTCCTATTATTGAAAATATGGATCATATTGCTGAGAATACAAGTGAGCATTTCCCTACTAGCTTAGAAGAAACTTTGAATGAAATAGTGAAGTACCCTGAATATTTACTTCCATATATGTCTTATCTTGCTAGCAAAGATGAAATTAGTCCTCATGAATCAAGCATGCTAGCTAAATTAGAGAGTAAAGTAGAGGAAATTATGATGCTTATTGAAATTAAGGATCCATTGCTTGATTTAGAAAAAAGTAGCTTGCAAGAACTTATTGCTACTCTAAAAAAATTTGCTAGTGATCCCACTATAAATGTTAATAAACCTGGCTTTGGATCTTATATTAATAATCATATCTTGCAAGAAAAAATTTCTAGGTACAAGAATGAGGCCATGATACCTCCTAAGCTTGGGGATGCATGGATCCCCAAGGTGCTAGTTTCAATTGGAAAAGAAATTCACCATGCTATGTTAGATCTAGGTTCTAGTGTATCGGTACTCTAAAGAATTATATGAATTGCTAGAACTAGAAAATTTAGAAAAGTGCTCAAGTGAATTTGTCCTTGCTGATAACTCTACTAAACATGCTGTAGGACAAGTAAAAGATGTTATGATTGAATTGCACATGACTTTCGTACCCGTTGATTTCATTATTATGGATATGGGGGATAAATCCCCTAGTCCTATTATTTTGGGTAGACCTTTTCTTCGTACTACAGGTGCAATCATAGACTCCAAGGAAGGGAATGTCAAGTTTCAGTTCCCTCACAAGAAAAGCATGGAGCACTTCCCAAGGAAGAGGGGCACGCTGAAGAACAAGCTCCCTCATGAGCTTTATCCCTCTTGATTATCAAGTAAGTAAAGCCTAGCTATATGGCTATAAAGAAAGCGCTTTACGGGAGGCAACCCGGTTGTTTTTGTTTGGATTTTCCTAGTGTCCTCTTGCTGTCTCAAGATATTAGGTTTTTGTTTTAATTATGGAGTTTTCAATAAAGAGTCAAGTCAAACCCATTTGAACTTATAAGTTGCTATCCTAGTGCATGAAATTTCTGTTTCAGCACGAGTCTGCTCACCGTATGATTTTACTTTTTTTATTGGTATGTTTGATTGAGCTAATTTTTTAGTATGTTCTGCAACTTTTCGTCCTCTATAAGCACAAAAATTTCCTTAATTTTTTGACGAGTCTAGCTTAGAGGAAAACGTTCGTTTTGCTGCTGTTACTTTTCTGGACAGATTTTGCCTTCTTTTGTTTTATACACTCTTTGGGCTTGGGAATCGAATTTCCATGATTCTTTCAAGCAAGAGAGTGAACATAAAACATAATGAACCTTATTGTCTATCTACTGGAGCATTTGATTTGGAATTTTGCACAGCAAGCATGTGATTTGTTTGTCCTTGCTAATCTCACGCCACAGAAAATGAATGGGAGAAACATGTTTTGTGAAGTTTTTTCACAGGGAATAGAGGAGCTGCGCCTCAAGACATCCAAGAATGGTGAAATCCATAAGCTTGGGGATGTGATGAACACCCCACTGGAGCTACACTCTTTTGGTTAGCACACGTCTACTTTCTGTTTTTCTAAGCAAAGCATTTATCGTAGAGACTTGAAGCGTCTAGTTTTTGTTTTTATTTTTGTTTTGATAAGACCACCACCATCATTTTATATGAGATTGAGCTACTGGAGTTTGGGGTTGGAATGTATTGGATGCTAGTATTATGACTTGGAATAGGGATGCCATGGTTGATTTGAAGAGCTACATATGTTTGCATGATTTATAGGTTTTTTATGTGTAGAAATTTGCAATAATGTTGTCTTGAGCTATCTCTTATTCATGTCCTTGATGTTAATTGCTGGTTTATTTAGTTTGTCATGAAATGGGTAGTTCTATGGACATATTCATGCATAGTAGCTGGTCAACTATCTCCCTCTTGTTAGCCCAAAAATTTAAAAATCCCAACAAGTAAAAACTTGTTTCCAACACTCCTTAGCCAAGTATTTCCAGTGAGTCCACCATATCTTCCCATTAGCTTCATTGCTATTCCGAGTGTTTCACCATGTTATTGTGTTATTTATGTTCTAAATTAATATATTCACTTTATTAATTGTCATGGGTTGAACTTGGGATAAGACTCTCACGAACTTTTGAAGGCACACTTTACTTTTTATGCATCTAATAAACATGACCCAATAATGGGAGCCACAAGTTTTGCGTTTGAAAAGTGTGTGGTTGGGAGCTAGCTATAAACGTGTATCACCGGAAAGATTTCAACATTGCACAAATTTTTTTTACATTTGGTTGATATCATGTACTTTTGTTTTTGGACTCCTGCCATGCCGAAATGAAATAGAGGAATAGTAAGTTTTGATGAGTAAGTATCTATATGACTAGAGAAACGCATTGGGCCGCTAACCCAAGCCATGCTTTATCATGGTGGAAATTTACTTACAGATTGAGTGACTCTACAACACATCCTATAATAAAATAAGAAGCTATGCATAATAGTGAATGAAAATAAAAAGGATGATGAGTCTACTCCGTTTGTTCATCTTGTCATTGTAACATGGGCTTGTTTCCATGTCATGGGGCAAGAGGTGCCTCTTTGCGGTTCTCTATGATGTCATTAATACTTATTATGATTGTACAAAGCTTATTAGGAATCTTAAGTTGAGTAATCATGGAGTAGGTTTTCACACTCACGGGGCATGAGGCTTTCAACCACCTTGGCATTCTCATTACTTCAATACTCACAATTTTAAGATGCTAGTGATAAAGGGGCAATGAGAGTCCTAGATCAATGGATACCACATTTCAATTAGTAATTTTAGTTGAATAATTTAGAGGCTAAATAAGACTTGATCATGTTTTACCTCTACTCAATTTTCTCCAAAGTGTCCACCATATTTTCTATTCTCCATTATGCTATTCTTTGACCAATATAGGATTTTATTTTTCATTTTGTGTATGCATTTGGTCCATAGTGCTTTTATTTCATTATACACTTTGTGAACTTTCATGAATCATCTTTGCTTGCATATTTGATATTTCTTACAACATGAATTGTATATTGCTACTCATTTCTAGTATTAATCATTTGATTATATGTAGCATCAATAATCCTCCTTGATATCCCATGATTGTTTCAATATGCAAAACCCATCTTAGTTTTATCACCTTCATACTCGAGGACGAGCATGGGTTAAGCTTGGGGATGTTGATGCATGTAAAATGCATAGATGAATTTTGCATATTATCACATGGCTTTCTATTACATATTGCATCATATAAGGGTATAATTCAATGTTTTATAGTATTTTGGGGTTAAATTACAAAGTCCCCCAACTTTTATGGAATTAACCCTACCTGTCAGAAACCCCGTTTTCTATATTTTTGACGTTTCAGGGGGCAAACTTCCGCGAAATCACCTGAAAATCTGCGGGGGTCATTTTCTTGGAAGGAGAAGACTTGCGGGCGAAGAATCCACGAGAATTGGGCAAGGAGGCCCAAAAGAGGACCCTCCACGCGGCCAGATTCCTTGGCCGCGTGAGAGTCCCCCTTTTGGCCCCTGTGGCCCCAATTCCTTCCATCTTCGACTTACCGACTCCGTCTTGACCTAAAACCGACTGTAAAAAGGGTCCCCCGTACCCTTACGGAGAGGAGCGCTGCCGAAACACCAAAACACCAAAACAGAGACCAGAAGTTCCAGATTGGAGGGGGAAAACTGCGGCGGGGCGCCGCCGGTGTGATCTCCTACCCCTCCAACGTCATCACCATCGACATCTCCATGAAGAGGGAGTAGTCCACCCCAGGGCTATGGGTTTGTGGAAGTAGCACTTGTATCTCTCCCTCTATGTGCTTCACTAATTAGATCCGTATGAGCTGCCTCACATGATTATGGGCACCATTGTAATTCCTATGTGGTGGATCTTTTCTATGAGTTATTGAATCTGAGATTGCAATTGTCTCTCTTGAGTTATTTGAGTAGATGTATCTTATGTACCCCGTTTTTATTTGCTAGCTTTGATCAATCTAGTTCTTGAGAGCGTGTGTGGGGTGATGGGTGCATTAGTTGGAGTAACGGGGGGTGGCTAGTGCTGTGAAAGTGACAGAAGTTCAGCGATCCACTTAGGTTTTGTTAAACCTTTCTTAGTTACCTCACTAGGGATAAAAAGGAGTACCTTGTTACCGGGGATTTGAAGTGACACTAATCAATCTCCATGACTAGATCTAGCAAGTTCTTACTTCAACTTCATGTCACATTGCTTAAAGCTATACTCTGGTTTTTCCTTAATTATCGAGGTGTTATGATTTATTTCGCATCTTGGTGGAGTATAAGAGGGATCAATATGACCGTAGATATCTCTATGCTAGGACGTGATGCCCATATGAAAGTACTCAATGTTAAACATGTTATTGTAATCTCACATGTAATTCTTTTATGTCCACCGTCTACCACTTTATTTGAGAGAATGCAAGTGTGAAACCATGAACCCCGGTCCTATTTTAATTATAAGAAAAAACTCTAGTTACTTTGCTGCAATTTACTTTACTTGCACTTTACTTTACTTGCATCTCCAATTCGAATTTACATTATCTCCATCACCACTTGCATCACAAAAATACAAAAACAATCCATTGCATATTTATTTTCTCATTTGCATTTAGTAGTAGATTTAATTATTGCACATTTACTTTCAGTTTTGCATTGCAATTTAGAAGTCTCACACCTTGTGCTTGACAACCACTTGGTGAGGTTGAGGGCACAAAATCTCTACTTGTTTGCAGGATCCTGGAGGAAGCTTGGAAGACAACTGCTGAAATTCTGACTCCCCAAGAGTTCGATATAAACCCTCGAGTCACCCTCGTGGGGAAGAAGGCTTGCCACTAGCTACACACTCTGCACTTGGAGTCTCAACCTAGCCATCAACGGGTCATAGGACGATCTACACTTTGACTTCTGCAAGAACTTCCAGGCAACATACAAAAGACCAGCGACCATCGAAGAACTGCGAGCCTGCAAGCAAAAGAGTGGCGAGTCTACTCGCGAATATATCCTGCGATGGACCACACTTAGGAACACAGCAGGAAACATATCTGAGGAAGTGGCAGTCGAAGCTTTCGCGAAGGGCGCTCGACGAACTGTTTTCAGAGAAGAACTAGGACGAGCCGCGCCCAAAACTATTGGAGATCTAATGGTTATAGCCGACATATGGGCCAACGGAGAAGATTCGGTGCGCAACGAGAAGGCATCCTCGCCAGCACCCGAAGACGACCGTCATGGTCGAAAGAAAAGGAGGAAATATTATGATCACGACGATCCAGAAGAACTAGTGGCAGCGGAATTCACACGAAATCGCGATAGTGGACGCCGTGGAAGTCGCGAATGAAAGCCGAAAACAGAGGATAAAACTCCCGAGGAGGACCTCGATGGTTACTGCACGCTACATCTATTTACATATAAGCGCACAGGCAAAACTAAGGCAACACACCTTCTCAAGGATTGCCGAAAATTCATCGACATACACGAGGCCTTCTTGAAGAAAAACAGAGCAGCAGTCAGCCAAGGCTACCCGCAGCTCCCAGGAGGAGGAAACCAAGGGTTCCACCCACCACAACCCCTACCACCACCGGGAAACCAAAACGCGATGCTAGCCGCACTACCTGCGCCACCTGCCGCAAACCAGGGAGGCAACGAGTACCCGAACCCAGCGGGACTCTTAGGCATGACACAAAATGTCTGCCCATCGCGCAGGGTCTAGAAGAAGAACACACGACAAATATGCATGGCTGTGCAAACCCCACCGACAAAGCCCGAGTACCTAAAGATGGAAGATCAACCAATAATTTTCTCCAAGGAAGACCACCCCCACAGGTCTATCGACCAAGGCACGCTGCGCTAGTCATCCAAGCGCAAATTGGCAACTACGAGCTGGCTCGCGTGTTCATGGACGGAGGCAGCGGAATCAACATCATCTACGCGGACACACTCCGTCGGATGAACAGGAACTTGGACGGACTCGCAGAATCAGAAACATCCTTTCACGGGATAGTTCCAGGAAAGGCGATCCGCCCACTCGGAACAATAATACTGGAGGTGGTGCTAGGCAACCGAAGCAATTACAGACGAGAATTTCTCGACTTCGAAGTAGTCGACTGGCCCTCACAGCACCACGCCATTCTTGGTCGAACAGCGTTCGCAAGATTCATGGCAGTACCATATTACGCCTATCTGAAGCTCAAGTTACCAGGGGAATATGGCACAATTACAATCGACGGTGACTTCCAAAAATCCAACAAGTGCGACACTGAGTTCAATAGAAATCGCTAAATCTTTCGGGATGCAGGAAGAACTGGAGGAGATAGCAAAAACCACGGACCACTCCGTGATGCCCCTCACAAAGAAGAACGCCCCAGAGCTCGAATTCAGTGCGAACAGTGATACCCGCAAAAATCAAGTGCACCCAACATAATCCGCGAAGACGGCAATGGTGTCCACCACCCTCTCGCCGGCATAGGAAGGCGCGCTCGTCGAACTCCTCCGTGAGTACTGGGAAATTTTCGCCTGGCAGCCTTCAGATATGTCAGGGATACACAGGGAGTTCGCCGAGCACTCACTCGAAGTCTTCAAAGATGCCAAGCCTATCAAGCAGACCACCCGACGGTTCTTAGAGCCCAAGCAAAAAGCGCTCGGAGAAGAAGTGAACAGACTACTCGCAGCAAAATTCATTAGAGAGATAAAAATATCCACTTGGTTAGCAAACCCAGTGCTGGTCCCGAAGAAGAATACTGATATCCTTCGCGTGTGCATCGACTACACGTCATTGAACAAACACTGCCCCAAGGATAACTTTCCCCTCCCGCGTATCGACCAGATTGTGGACTCCACTACAGGCTGCCAATGCCTCTCCTTCTTAGATGCCTACTTGGGATATAACCAGATCAGGATGAAGAAGGAAGACGAGGAAAAGACAACATTCATCACACCTCACGGTGTCTACTGCTACACGACAATGCCTTTTGGGCTCAAGAACGCAGGCGCTACATATCAGCGCAGCATGCAGAAATGCCTCGCCAAGCTCATTGGCAAGAACGTGCAAGTGTACGTTGACGACATCGTCATCAAGACTCGAGTAGAGGACACGCTCCTCGAAGATATCAGAGGAACGTTTGATGCTTTGAACGCATACAGGATCAAGCTAAACCCGACAAAATGCGTCTTCGGCGTCCCTGCAGGACAACTTCTCGGGTACTTGGTGTCCGCCAGGGGAATTGAGGCCAACCCAGAGAAAATACAAGCGAACTTAACAATGAAGGAGTCAACCAATCTTCGCGGCGTGCAATAGCTCGCAGGGCGATTAGCCGCCTTGAGCAGATTCATTACACGATTGGGCGAGCAAGCTTACCCTTCTACAAGCTGTTGAAGAAGACAGATAAGTTCGAGTGGACACCCGAAGCAAAACAGGCATTCGCAGACTTAAAGCGAGCACTACAGAGTAGGCGTGTTCTGGCAACACCGTAAGAACGGGAGCCACTGTACTTACATCTAGCCACAACAAATGAAGTCATCAGCACGTCAATCGTGGTCGAGCGACCCGAGGACGGAAAGGCATATGGAGTTCAACGGCCAATCTACTACATCGGCGAGGTGCTTTCGCCGTGCAAACAGCGATACCCCCACTACCAGAAGCTCGCATACGGGGTCGTCCTCACAGCCCGAAAGCTCAAGCATTACTTCCAGGAACATACCGTCACGGTGCTAAACGACGCATCACTCGGTACCATCATGAACAATCCCATGGCATCCAGAAGAATTGCAAAATGGAGCATTGAGCTAGGCGCCTGGGATATCATATACGCAGGACGCAATTCCGTGAAATCATAGGTACTCGTAGAATTCCTAAGCGGGTGGACAGAATTGCAAACACCAGGTCCATCAGAATACATGAGTAACTGGATCATGTACTTCGACGGATCCAAAAGGAACGAAGGAGTTGGAGCTGAGATCGTCCTCATATCCCCCAGGGAGACAAGTTGCAGTACGTCCTAAGACTGGACTTCCCACCCGACGATCCATCATCCAACAACGACGCAGAATATGAGGCTCTGCTCATGGCATGAAGATGGCGATTGCATGCGGAGCCACCCGATTGATGATTTATGGATATTCCAACCTCATCGTACAACAGACTATGAAGGAATGCGACGCTATCGCAGAAAACATGATTGCTTATCGGGACATGTATAATCTACTCGAAGGAAGCTTCAAAGGGTGTGAGCTGAAACACATCGCAAGGTCCAGCAACGAAGAATCAGACAGGCTGGCCAACATGGGGTCCACAAACACACCCATACCGCCTGGAATATATTTCGAGAGGATGATCAAATGTTCAGTAAAAGTCAAAAAGACTGCGGGAGCACCCGCAGCATCGGAGACAGAGGTCAGCCCGCAAATTGCTATAATCGAGCTCAGCCACAGTATTTCAAGACAAGTTTTTCTGGTCGAGCCAGTATGGACGCAGAAATACCTCGACTACTTGTCCAACAAACAACTCCCAGCAGACATTTGCGAAGCTCGACAAATAGTACGACGCAGAAAAACTTTTCGGGTACTCAACGGGGAATTATACAAACAGAGCATCTCAGGAATATTGCAGAGATGCATAGCACCCGAGGACGGCAAAGAATTGTTGCGAGACACACACTAGGGAGATTGTGGACACCACGCCAGTTGGAAGGCAATCGTGGGCAAAGCTTTCCGAGCAGGATTCTACTCGCTCACAGCGGTCAGAGATGCAAAGGATCTAGTCGACAGATGCAACGCTTGCCAACGATTCCCACCCAAACCACACGCCCCTGCCACTGAACTATACATGATCCCAATCGTCTAGCCTTTCGCACAATGGGGGCTAGACATGGTGGGGCCACTGCGCAAGTCGACACCGGGAGGATATACGCACTTTCACGTAGCAGTCGACAAATTCACAAAGTGGATCGAGGCTATGCCAGTCACCTCCGACAGCGTCCAATGCGCCGTGAAATTCCTCAACTCCATCGTGTGCAGGTTTGGCATACCACACAACATCATCACCGACAACGGCAACAACTTCACAGCAAAGGAAACACAGGAATTTTGCGACCAGAAAGGAATCACCCTCAGCTTCGCTTTAGTAGCTCACCCGCAAACTAATGGTCAAGTTGAGCGATCCAACGGATTAGTCTCAGCTGGTCTCAAGAAGCGGATACTGGATCGCCTAAATCCAGCAGCAGGGCACTGGGCAGAGGAGTTGCCATCAGTACTATGGAGCCTTCGCACAACGCCAAATCGATCAACAAACTATACAACATTCTTTATGGTTTACGGAGCCGAGGCCGTCCTACCCGAGGATGTCAAATTCAGCGCACCCCGAGTCATCGCCTACAGCGAAGAAACCTCGAACAAAGCACTCGCAGAAGACATGGACGCACTCGACGAAATTCGTGACATTGCACTCGCAAGATCGGCAGTATACCAGCAATCACTGTGGAATTACCACAGTCGTCGCATACGTCACAAATCCTTCGTGGTAGGTGACCTGGTGTTGCGGCTCAAGCAAAAAGGACACAAACTAGAGCCAGCATGGGAAGGACCCTTCATCATGCATGAAGTTATCCCAGGTGGCGCCTATCGATTGAAGAACCCCAAGACCGGTGGCATCTACTCCAACCCATGGAACGTTGCGCACCTCCGCAAATTCTATCCTTAGGATTATCTCATTCGCGAAATAAGGCTATACTAGCCATCTTGTAGCTCGAAGAAATACATGGCTTCTCAGTCATATCAATAAAAACACATGGTTTCTCAACCATAGCTATTCATATTTTTCATTTTACACGATGAACAACAGGTATACACCCCAAACACACGGGGGCTACGCCTAATCAAGCATCACAAGAAAATTTACAAATACAAGGGTATAGAGAAGGCTCACACCATATAAATACATCTTATAAAGTTTTAAGGGAACCATACAAGACAACAGGATATCTACATCCTACAATTACATATGACGGCGAGCAGTTTCCCCGGCTAACACTCGATCAACCTCTTCAGAAGTCAGTCGAATAATCTCTTCTGCTGCAGGACAAACGACTACATAATGAGGGTTCATATCGAATGGAGCATTAGGAAGTCTAGACACAGAGATAAAATTGACCTCAGGATGCCATAACCGAACAAAAGCAAGTGCTACTAGGGATCCGCAGATCAGCTGTTGGCGGACGCACTCGCGAACTTCACCTACCCGATCAAAAATTCTGAGCAGATGGCTCAAATCTTCTGGAACTCTCTCCAGCGGATAGAAAGCATGGTTCATAGCTATCAGAGCAACGTGAAAGGAATCAACGAGTATCTTCGCCTGGCCTACACGATACTTCAAAGTAGCCAGAATGAAGCCTCGACTGCGGTCGGACCAGAAGTTGTGTGCATGTGGTTTAGATCTACCGGCTTCATGAGCAATATGGTTATCTATCCAATGCGCTTCACATAGACCATTAGGCTACACAACTACGAAGAAAGATACAACAGAGTTAAAGGGTGAAAATGAAGCAATCAAGCAAAGTGCTAGGGGGCTCGCATGCTTAAAAAGCATATCTTTGACAACAGCTGCCCGCTCTTCCATCACGAACTGTTCACGCTCGGCTGCAAGTTTTTGTTTCAACTTGGCCACATCAGCCACTCCACGCAAAGCTTTCAACTTGCGTTCGCCATCCGCGACGCGATCACGAAGAGAGGCAGAGGTACTAGCAGCGGCAACAAGGGGATCCAATCGCACAAGAGATCCACTTGAAGACTCCGCGCTAGCACCTACTACCTGGAAAGAGATGAAGAAAGTTAAGATACATTTCAAGATTCCCCATTCGAGAAAAACACCACCTACTTAGCAGGTGCTCGGGGGCTACTCCCATCGCGAGAAACTCATAATGATCAATCGCAAATAATCACATCCCAGACATCAAAGAACACTTCGATTAAGGGAAAAATACGGGAATACATCCCAAGGTTCATTACATTGAGAGAGCAAACTAAAAGCAGTCTATCCTATGGAACTGCAGAGGTACTGCCACTCGCGACAGGATGTCCCTTGCGACTAGCATGAGCAATCAATTTAGATAGCTTCTTGGCAAGGGCTGCAGCCGGATCGCCGAAAGGACGAAGCGCTACCTTTTTGCCTATGGCAGAGTCGAAGGGAAGGCTTGAGTACGCCTCATCCAGGCCTGCAACTCCATGCGCCAATGCAAATTGGATGGCAGTTTTCAATCCGCATTCAGACTGGGCAACCGAGTAAGCCTGAAGAAGATCATCCTCAAGGAAAACTTTCAGAAGGCCATCCAACGTGGGCGGAACCGCGGCATCCACCAGAAGACGCTCGTGGAATCGCATCAGCACTCGAATGGCTTCGCCAACGAGGGAGCAGATCCCACTCGCGTGTTTCTAGAGCTGGGCGCAAGAATCCGTCAGGACGTCCATTCGTTGAACCCCAGGCAACTCCAGCACAACGCCAAGGACCTCTGCAAAAAAGCGTCATAAATTCCTAAGACAGCCAATTTAGTCGCAACACAACGGAAATTAAGTGCAACTTACCCGCGAATTTCTAAGCTAGAGGGCGAATGAAGCCAACAAGATCATTGTTCTGTTTAGCTCCAGCCTCCTTCAGTTGTTTCAGCGCGCCCTGGGCCTCAGCGAGCTTCCCCTCACAGTCAGTCGACTGTTTGCGAGAGGATTCAAGTTCCTCTCGAGCGGTCTCCGACTCGGCCTCAAGGGTTTTCACCCGAGTGATGGCATCGGCTTTCTTGGCCTTCAGGAGATCAACTTGAGCTACACAACAGTGAACTTTAGCCTAAGGGAATTTATATGATAAAAAAGAACAAGCAAAAAGGAACAGATCAATTTACCTTGGAGATCTTGGCCATCCGCGACGAGTCGATCACGATCCACCCGAAGGGATACGCAATCTGCCTCAGCCGAAAGTACGCGGCGACAATTGGATGCGAGAGAATTAATAAGAGACTGCAAAAACACAAGACGAAGGTCAAGTCAGCAAAACAAAAAGGAAAGAAATTGAGTCTATTCACGACTGCAAACAGTCGAGTATAGCCTCGGGGGCTACTCCCATCGGGAGCACTGGCGTGCACCCGATAAAAGTCAAGAAAAGAAAGAAGCTTAAATGTTGAGTTTGTAGCCAATCACAAGTGATTGACCACAGCCTCGGGGGCTACTCCCATCGGGAGCACTGTCGTGCACCCGATAAAAATCATAAGTAAACAAAGTGAAAGATGCAAGAAAGGTGAGAAGGTTTACCTGGCCTTGGGCGGTGCGCAGAGGTTCAGCCGAGCTACCCGACGCTTCTTTCGAAGCTGAGGATCCACCCGCAAAGCTAGGCAACTTATAATCCGTAGCCACAGTTGCTGCAGCTGGGCTCGGAGAATTCTGGACAGCCTTAGCGATGGGAGCTTCACTCGTAACAGCATCCTTTTTCTTCACAGAGGGAATAGAGGAAGCGAACTGGCCAGGGCTGATGGATTGAAGCCTGTCATGAAAAAGCAACAACATAAGAAAAAGCGAGAAAAACTTTCGACTAAGGGATGATAGGAAAGAAATAACTCACTCATCGTCGTCGTCGTCATCCAGCATATCCGCGTTCCAGGCGGTGGAGATCTTCGATTTGGAGGCGGGAGGAGGAAGCACGTTCAGGGGGGTCACAATGAGAGGCTCGGCTGCCTTTTCAGATCGTCAACCCAAAGAATTATCTTTGGAGGTAGCTTCATCGTCCCCCTCCCTGCGGCGCTTGCGATGGTGGAGGTCACTACCCGACTCTTCCACGTCATCCGAAGAACCGTGATCAGAACTCGAGTCGGCTTCGGCAACGCTGGTGTCAAGGGGAGCATCAAGGTTGCTCACCAGCAAGTCCCAAGCATCTTCAGCAGAAGTTGGCAGGTAGTAGGTTGCTACCTCCATGCTCTACAGAAGGAAAGCAAGAAGAAGGAGAAAAGAGAAATCTTAGTCAAACAAACTCTCGAGTAACAAAAAGGTTAAAGCAGAGAAAAGAAGAACTGACATCAGATGGAGGAGACCTTGAAGCTTCGAATGCTGCGATGGGGCAGATGGAAAAGGACTCGCCCACCTTCAGCTTGGTGATGGCCGCAATTTTCTTCTCGAATTCAACATTTGAAAGTTCTTCTCGGCTCACACGGCTAGGGTCTTTGCTGCCTTGGTACTCCCACATGGTCGAAGGCCTCTCCTGAAGGGGCTGGATCCTACGCCTGAGGAACACACTCGCCAGATGCAAGCCGTTCAGCGCGACCCCTGTAGTCTGGTCGCGAAGAGCTGCTACCTTGGCGAGTAGCGGGGCGATGACTCGACTCTCTTCGGCTGAGAGCCTGTGCGCCCAGGACTTCCGCCGTTTCAAGACAGCGAACGGGTGGAATTCATGAGCTCCACCCGCGCTGTTATCAATGACGTAGAACCACTTCCTCCTCCACCCTTGCGCGGAGTCGATGAAGTGCATCTCGAAGTAGCAGCTATCCGACTTCGCCTGGATTCCAAAGCCGCCAGTACACAGCGTCTGACCAAGCTCGGTCTCTACCCGCGATTTCTCGCGGAAGGCCCGCACTTTGAATAGGGATTTCCAAAGGCCCTAGTTCGGGCGGATGCCCAGGAAGCACTCGCAAAGTACGATGAAGCACGAGATGTGCTGCACCGCATTTGGAGGCAAATCATGGAGCTGTATGCCATAGACATACAACAAGCCAAGAACAAAAGGATGGAGGGGGAGCGAGAGCCCGCGCGAGACGTGATCCGCAAAGATCACGCGCTCGTTCGCGTGAGGGTTTGGTACCTCTTCCTTTTTGCCGAGGCGAACTCCCTTCTCGGTCTCGGGGGGCAGCAGCCCCTCCCTCTGCATCTCCTTGATGCTCTTGTTCGTCGTGTTGGTGGAGCGCCAGTCGCCTGACCGCGGGGCGGGTGGCACGGGAGCATCTTCGGGCGCCTTCGAAGCTGAGGCAGCGGCGCTGCGTTTCCTTCCTCCCGCCATGGGAACTTGTACGTGCTTGCAGAGGAGGAGATGGGCGCGAGGAAGAAGAAGACAGGGAAGCAAATGACCGGGAGGTTTTCACTTTCCACCTAAGGATGGTATATATATACAGGGCCACTCAATCTCAGCCGTTCATCGAGCAACGTGGCACCCATCGCGGCTGCCGCGCGCGAAGCGGAAACGAGGAGGCGGTGAAAGCTGTTTCGTTCCACGATCTTAACAGCAGATCATGCGCAATTACTGCACACGGCTCACGGAAAAACCGGAAACGACGTATCGTTTCCGGTCAAAAGCTGACAAGGTGGGCCAGCATACCTGTTCTCACTTTGTCACGTCCCATCGGGAGGAGTCAGAACGAACAAAGTGCGCAATGACGTCATTGCGCACCTCATCAGACCCGAGAATTCCCTCGGGTAGGGTCCCGGACACGAAATTTGCTTCGTATGGCCATATCATAACGCGAAAACTCAGACACGAAATTTTCTTTCGAATGGGCGTAACAAAGTTTCGAGACACGAAAACTCTTTCGTATGGAAAGAAGACTACAAAACACAAAAATCTTTGTGCATAAAAAACAAGGGAGATATTTTCACTCGAAATATCTCTAGACAAAACTTGCGAGTGTGTAGCTCCTGCCACTCGGTTATACGATGTACACACATCCCCTCCCTAGATCGTTCGGCCGACTAGGCACATCGGATGCCGTATTATTTCGAATACGAAGGTAAGACCCAAAAGATATCTCTTGTGGTCCTGGAATCGCACTCAAGCTGCGTCCTCTGGTAAATTTCTGCGTCAATAACACGAAGAAAAATCCTAGCGGACGCGCCGGGTACCCCTATAGGTTAAATTCGACTCGATAAGACCTCTACGGCCAGTCGCAATGATCACCTCATCGGATTCGAGTCGGAGGTCTCGAATCTGTGTAGGCCAGAACTGTTTTTGCCCTAGATGCAATTAATTGGCCCTGAGCTTTCGGGAGAGCCAAGAAACTGAGCTATATCCATCTGCGAAAACAGCCAAAAAATACAGGCACCTTTCATCACTCGATACTCGGGTATAAAAACTCATCTCACAAGGTACACGCCCTCCAAACGGAAAACGATTGAAACAATCAGCCGAAGGAATACAAGGCAAGACTTTGAGCGTCTACTCGACAAGAAAATCTCAATCGAGTAAACGCTCGGGGGATACTGACGAAGGGATGAACCCTGGACCTATCGGGTAAGGATACCCGGTCCAAGGCCCAAGACCTAAGCCCAAGAGGAGATGTCGTATACTATTCTAGAAGGCCTAGTTGAAGCCCACCCGCAAGGCCTTGCGGGTCAAGTTAGGAAACTTGTAACCGACTTTAGGTTAGGGTTTGAGTCCCCCAGGGTACGGTTTGGGACCTGGCCACCTATATAAGGCCAGGAGAACCACCAGGAGGAGGACAAGCAACATCGCACCACCAAAGCCTCGAGATCGAGATCATACTCTCGACTTGAGCAACCACCCATTATAGCCGATCTACTCGTGAATACAGATCGACAGAAGTAGGAGTAAGGGTTATACCTCTACAAGAGCCCCGAACCTGAGTAAATCGTGTCCCCTGTTTAGCCGACAATTGTCACTAGCACCCACAGGTTCTCCTAATCGAAACTCTATGGGTTCATCCGAGGGACTTGTTGAGATGCCGATTCGACAGTACCGTTTTCAGCTTTCGGTTGTTGCTTACCGAGAATTCTACTATTTCCTCAATATTGCGGTTAGGAGTTTCTGTATCAAAATAAATGATATGGGAGCTAGCTCCATCTCCATGTTATATTTACATTTTTTTTAGTTAAGTGGTCATTAATTATTTATTATTCATTTTTAGAGAGTAGTAAAGTTCTAAGATAAATATACTATACTTCCCATCTATACAATTCCACGTTAATAATTACATCTAGACTAAACGCTCCTAATTAGTAATCCTTGCCGATAACTATGTGCATTGTATAATCCATCTAGTTAACAAAATACAAACCGACAATTATATAAATCTGATAGTAACACTAATACATGATAAACATACCTTATGTCTGACGGTCTGACTCGCACGAGCCATGCCGCCGGGTTTCACACTTGGAGAGCCTAGGCGTCATGGATGACGGGCACAAAGCAGCCACTGTATTGTAAGATTAAGGCGATGGTTGATTAAGTGTCCAATGCTCCCAATGGTGGCTGCTGGTCGGGCGACAATCAAGACGGAACGGTGATACACGAGATGCCTATTCTTTTTATTTCGTGGTTGGCCTTCATGGGCTGGATCTTCTTGGGCTTGGTTAGTAGGAGTAATAGTTAGCCTATTCACGTGCTGGCCTTTAAGGGAATTGTGCTAACGGACTTGCACTACGGGGGACACACGATACGCCGACGGTCCCCTTGCCGTCGAGGAAAGCTGAAACCCCGTCGGCGTAGTGATATGGCCGACGGGGCCGTCGGCGTAGTGATATGGCCGACGGGGCCGTCGGCGTATACCCCGACGGTGTTTTGCCCTGTCGGTGTAGCCTCGATGCAGTCGGCGTAAACTGGGCTACGCCGAAGCCGTCGGCGTATAGAAAATCCGATTTTTTTAGAAAAAAAAGTTTTGTTTTCAATTTTCTTATTTGAATTGTTTAACTTGTTAATCGCACTATAGACATATCTATATTTTCTCTAATCATTCTTAATTAGATTACCTCGATTCTACTAACACTTCTTAGACTACTCCCGTCCCAGCACGCTTAACTTCTTAGTTCCTTCCCTGTGAGCTGCCTAGAAACAACCGATGTTTTGCTGACAATAGTATCCAATTAATCATGTTAAACCTTATACCATCATGTCACACTCCTTTATTTTGTGAATCCAAAAAATATTTAAGTACAAAATAATAACTAATAAATAATCTTGAATTCAATTAAATCTTGAATTCCAATAATAATTAATATTTTTGCCTTTTTCCAATTAATATTGAATAATTTATATCTACAAATCTGTAAATCAAAATTTGACAAATAATGTGTCTAAATCAACTAGAAAAATGAGAGAAATTCAAATATTACATCCATATAATATTTCCATCATGTATAGGACTTTACTAAGTGAGGTGTTTAGTGTATTCTAAATCGTCAGACAACCAAATTATGTATCAAAACTAGGGTTTATGGAGAAAACATGCCAAACTTGGCCACCAAATGACCAAAGCATGTTGTAATGAGTCAAAAGATGGCAAAGTGGAGCACAATGGTGTTAAAAACAAAAATAGACCTAGATTTGTGCGTTTGGGTGTGTAGTATAGGGTCACCCACGAAGCAAATGAGTTGTATTCTATGAAGATTCTTGGCTTTTGGGCCAAATAACGGGTGTTATGGCCACATCAATGGTATAGTTTGTTAAAATGTGTCCATATTCTACACAAACGTGCATCTTGGAAGCATGGACAATGTTGACAAAGAAAGTTTTCCTTTTCGTTGCACAAAAAAAATCATTTTCCATTTTTCGGGTGTGAAAAATGAGTTCTTTTGTGAAGTACCAACCACAAATATGTTTCAAAACTTGAGAACTGCATTTTTTGAAAATATTATACCATGTTATATGCATAAATAGCCAAATTGTTGTCCCTGAAAAGGTTTTCATCCATCTCTTTTGAAAAAACACAAGTTTCTGCATATTTAGATGGAAACGCGTCAAATTTGAACTACAGGTGCATCGTAGTTTGCTCATGATGTTTGGAAAAAGTCATTTTTAGGTACACAACTAGCTATTTCATCATAGATATACCAAGAGTTCCTCAATATTCATCCCCTAACTACAAATGTGCATGCCCGTCATCTTGACTTTTCCCTAAAACCGGTATAGAAAATTCCAGAAAATTCAAAAAAGCTCAAAATGATGCAAGACCTTCGCGTGGAGTCATTATATATGTCCTAGTATACACAAAAACTAATAAACTTGGAATATTACAGTTGAGGTTAAATGGTGTAGGGAAGTGCCTTTCTATGGATAAAGTTCTGTGGCCCACCGTGCAGCCATGCGCATTGAAAGAAAATTTTGTGGCGCACGGCCAGTGGTGCTCCATAGAAAACCAAAATTCTGTGGCACATGGTTCCCCTGTGCGCCACAAAATGTCTGTGGGGCCGCACCAATCATTGGACTGGCTGTCAGAACAACTGTATTTATGGCACAGGGACAGAGGTGCGCCACAGAATGTGGCTTTTCTATGGTGCAGAATATACTGCGGGTGCGCCGCAAAATATGTGCACTGTGCATATAAAGATGTCAGCCCCCACTCTCTCTCCCCTCCCTCATTTCATTCACAAGTGTCTTTCTAACTCGACCCCCCTTCTCCCCCCTCCCATTTTACACATTTAATACTCCATTTTTGGTAGGTGAACCTATTTGGTTTGATATATAATTGTTGGTGAGGTTTCTTGTTGTTGAGGGGAAGCTCTATCCTCCATCTATACTCTTGTCCCTCCCTCCTCGCTCTTTTCGCGTCTCGGTATCGAATCTACAAGGTGAGTATAGTTGGAGGTGCATATGCATGTCTTGTGTGGCCATCGGTGCGCATGGGTGCTTGTCATGCAGGTGGACTGATTGTCGCGCGCTGGCGGCCATGGTGCATGGATGTTTGCCGAAATGTTGGTTCATTTCCATTTCGGCAAACTTTTGCACTACCCCATATGTCCTACTTATAGGAGAGGTCATGCCGATTTGCTCCGGCGACTATGCATGTTGTGGTTCTAATTTCTGCTCTATGTGTGTGCAGGAAACCATGGTACTAGAAATGAGCTCTGCTCGAATCGCTAGATACAAGAAAGACGCGAAGGCGGACATGATTTGGTGCAACAGGCAGCCGATAAGATGTCCGTGTCGATCATGCAAACTCGTGCGCTGGATTGACCCTGATTCCGGACAATTGGAGGAGCACCTTCTCAGACGCGGTTTCATTGACGACCACAACCACGTGGCACCGGCAGCAAATGGTGTGCATGAAGACGAGGGTGAGCGAGGTGACGAAGGAAATGACGGTGGAGAAGATCATCATCAAGAAGGATATGTCGGCAGAGAAGATCAACATGATGATGAAGGCGTGAACACGGAGACCCCGCTAATTTCAGCCTTGCGGGACTCTCATGTTCAGGATCTGCTACTCAAGGAGACGAGCAACGACAGCGCTGAAGCTAGTGAGAAGCCAAGCTGGCGCAAATGAAGATAGATGGGGTGACTCTGTTGTTTCTTGGGTGTCGCCCCGAGGATACGCGCTTGCATGTAACGCTTGCTGCTCTGAAGATGAAGACGCAAAACAAATGGACCGACTCGAGCTTCAACAAGAACATGAAATTCTAGCACGATCGCCTTCCCGAGGGGAACATGTTGTAAGTGCGGCATCCATATATACATTTGTATGTTGAACTAAAATTACAGAAAATGGACCATTGTGATATTTGTGGCTGCCTCGACTACATGGACACGAAGTTTAAAATTGTATTCTCGCTAGAGTATCGAACTGAGACAATACGGATCTTTTAGTTCTTCAAGTTCTAATTCTTCATCTTTGAATTATGCTACTAGTTTATATAGTTGCCTAATTATTATTCTTTTTAGATGATGGCATGCGGGTCTAGGAGAGACTTCGTGAAGCATGTGAAGGTTCTAATGATTGACTACAGGTCATTTGAGGTGAACTTGCGCAACCTCGGGAAGACCCACCTCAACCACGTAGTTCAAGTTATCAATGAGGTGGACCAAATGTTTTTCAATGGCCCTGGTTGGAGGAAGTTCACAGAATACTACGAGATGGAACCCACGACGAAGTGCACGTTCTACCTTGACCATGGCGAGGACTTCATCTACTTCAAGTTCAAGAATCCCGACTTTATATATCGGAGCCTAACCGAGTTTCAAGACGATAACTGCCTAGACTAGAGCTAGCTAAGGAGAGTGAAGATGCATGAGTTATAGCTACATATATTGGAGATAACTATCAAGTTCACTTCTGTTAACTGCTAGTTACTGTTAAGTATGATTGCTATCATGTTTCTGTTAATATGCTATATTCTGTGATATATTACTTATCAGCATTGACAATAACAACATTATTATTTTTAATTCGCAAAGATTTATTAGAAGCAAGCACCCCAGCACACTCGCATCAAGTATTTGCCGATATCAGAAGCATGCGGCGCCCTCACTAGTAGAAAAACCCTATAGGTTTTTGGCTCTAGTCCCCATGATCTTACCAACCGGAACCAGAGGGGGGAAGGGCAACGGTTCGCCTTGCCTCGAACGCTTTTAGTCCCGCGTCGTAACACAGGACTAAAAGTCGTCTGGCAACTGGTCGCGTCGCCTCGCACCCTTTTAGTCCCGGGTCGTAACACGGCCCCGGACTAAAAGTCGTCGTGGCAACCGTTCGCCTGGCCGGAGAGCATTTAGTCCCGGGTAGTATTACGGCCCGGGACTAAATGCCCGAACCATTTTCCTCCCACACTTTGAAAGTTATCCCATCGTCGGGGAGGCAATAAAAATAGAGAAACACGCCATTGCTACAGTACCGCGCGTCCCTCACTTCTTCCTCTTTCTCTCCTCTCTTCATTCTTCCAAATTCTCCACCATGGGACTAGAGATTATGAACGTGAACTCACATGGTCAGAAGATCGAAGTCGCATACAGGAACGAGAGCAGGAGGCTTCCGGCTTTTCTTGACCTCTTGAAGCAATGGCTTCGCGAGGATGGCGAGGGTTTGCTATGTGTTGTTGGGAACCCCCAAGAGGAGGGTGTGATGAGCACGGCGGTAGGAGTTTTCCCCTTAGTTAAGAACCAGGGTTATCAATCCAGTAGGAGAAAGAGAATCTTCGGAAGGTTGATGCCACTGACGATGGTGTTGGCGCTTCACCGGTGTCAGCAACAACGTGGAACCTGCACACAACACAACCAAAATACTTTTCCCCAACGGTACAGTGAGGTTTTCAATCTCACCGGTCTTGCTGAAAACAAAGATTAGATGTATAGTGTGGAAAATAGTGTATACTTGTAGTAAGTAAAGAAAGCAGGAAATTGTTGTGGTTTGTTTAACGGTGTGGAAAATGGACCGGGGTTCATAGTTTCACTAGTGGTGTCTCTCCATAAAAGATAGCATGCTGGGTGAACAAATTACAACTGGGCAATTGACAAAAAGAGGTTGCACCGTAGTGCACAATATAACATGAAGATTACTATTATATTTAGTGCGGGCATTACAACAAGATACATAGACCCACATCCATCTGTATCTATGACTAATAATCCACCCTCACGTTATCATACGAACCCCCTTAGGTATTAAGTTGCAAGCAACAGATAATTGCATTAAACAAAGTGTGTAATGTAAGCAATGATTATACACGAGGGTACTCTCACCGCTGATTTCTCCCTAATGGCAACAGCACATCCCCCCTTCACGTTTATGTCACTCGAGCAAGGCAACAAGGAGGCATGAACCCACTATCAAGCATAAATCCTCCCTCTTGGAGTCACTAGCAACTACTTGGCCAGAGCAAACACTAGCAACGGAAAGCATGCAAGATCACAAATAACATATGTAATAAAGACTATAATCAACTTGTCATAAGGTCAATATTCATCGGATCCCGGCAAACAGAGCATATAGTATTACATAAGATCAATCTCGATCATGATAGGCAGCTCATGAGATCTAAACATGGAGGCATATGAGGAGGAGACAACCATCTAGCTATAGCTATGAACCCGTAGTCCAGGGATGAACTACTCACGCATCACTCCGGAGACAGGCATGGTGATGTAGAAGCCTCCGGTGATGATTTCCTCTCCGGCAGGGTGCCAGAAAACAGCTTAAGAACCCTCCTGATATAGGGTTAACGGTGACGGCGGCTGCAGAACTTTTTCGGGATTTTTGATCAGGTGCTTAGGGTTTTCCATCCGGGGGGATTAAATAGGCAAAAGGGTAGAGGCGGTGGAGGTCCAGGGGCCCCACACCACCTCCTGGCGCGGCCAAGGGGGGGCGGCGCGCCACCCTATGGTGTGGACCCCCTGATGCCCCTCTTCGTCTCTTCGGTCTTCTGGATGCTTCCGGGGAAAATAGGACTTCCGGGTTTCGAACTTTCCAATATTCAGAATATTTCCATAACAACTTTTCTGAAACTAAAAACAACAGAAAACCGGGATCTGGCTCTGTGGAATCTTGTCAATAGGTTAGTCGGTAAAATCGATAAAAATGACATAAAGAAGGGGGAAAACATGTAGCAATTGGCATAATATCATCATGGAGCATCAGAAATTAGGGATACGTTTATGACGTATCAGGGTTTTCTTGGCCTTGATCTTGAGTACACGGCCGATCAAAAAGAAGTGCCCGTCATCCAAATTGCTCACAATAGGTGTGTTCTTGTCTTCCAATGGGCAAGGTAATAATCACTCCGATCGATCTTCTCCTCTCTTTCTCTTTTCCTATTTTTCTCCTCGATCTTATTTTGTTGGATCGGAAAATTCCATAGGATAGCAACATATACATGTGTATCCATTTGTATTGATATAGCAATGTGTATTGAAAATTACATTTGTATTCTTATAGCAATAATGTATTGGCCGAAATTGCATAGGAAAAGCAATATATATATCCATGCGTGTTCATATAGCAATGTGTATTGGAAATTCCATTTGTATTCATATAACAATAATGTATTGGGCGAAATCGCATAGGAAAGCATATATATATATATATATATATATATATATATATATATATATATATATATATATCCATGTGTATTCATATAGCAATATTTATTGGAAATTCCATTTATAATTTGTTCTCATTTGAATCCTAGCTATATGGACGTACATGCATTGGAAAGAATAAATTTGTTGCATCGCAACAATATACTTGTTGCATTGGAACAATATACTTGTTAGATAACATTTGATCCAATATGTTGTTGCATAACATTATTTTTTTAACATTTGTTCCATTTTTTGTTGCAGTAGTGATAAAAATTGTCCAGAACTGATGGATTTCCTTGCCAATAGCGGCATACGTTTTGCTAGCGTTGATATAATAAATGGTAGGTCGAAGATGAGGAACACCTGACGTATTGAGATACCATCTCACTGCCATATTGATATCCAGGACCTGTTCCAGTTTCAGTATGAGAGGACTTCCATGGCTGATATGGCAGCTGCATTGATCAATGAGAAGTAAGTAGCATGAAGAAAGATTTCGCCAGTTTCGGGCACAAACTTTGGGAGAAGTGACCATTTGACCAGGTCAACATGGATTACACAGCTATCGATGGGTACATTGCCTACAAGCTGTACCGTAATATCAGTGTTTTCGGCTATGGGTGGCGTCACCTTGCCACCGGTCTCCTACTGTTTGGGATTCGGAGGAAGAGCAGTCCGTGTAGATGGGAGCCTCTCTCTCGTGACGCCTACATATATATTATTTACCTTGGTGTGCGATGTTTATATATTCGAACCCTAGAAGACTTATGTGCGTGTCCTTGTTTAATTATATATATATATATATATATATATATATATTTTAAATGTCTTTGTTTAGTTATATATATATATATATGCATGATCGATTTGAGCAAGCTTAATGAAGCAATTGATGTATATGTGATGAAATTTCGGAAATTTAATTTGACACCCGAGCTATGTAGAAATGTGGAGTAAGAAAAAAAATATCTGAAGATAATATAATATGTTAAAATGACTAACAATTTGGAGTAAATTTTGCATATCGATCTATATATATAATTAATGATGGAAAATATAATATGTAAGGTGTCGATCATATATATTTGAACTTCTCTAATTTTTCTAATCTACTTAGACAATATCATTTACCAATTTTCGATTTTACGGATATTCATTAAAATAAATAAAGCAACAAAATTTATTATTATTTAAATTAATTAATGATTATTTGAATTTAAGACTATTATTACTTATTTATTTATGTTTAACTAAATAATTTTTGGATTCACAAAATAAAGACGTGCGACATCATATCTCAAAGGTTAACAAGATTGACAACATACTATTGTCAGTAAAACATGATTTGTTTCTTGCAAGCTGAGAGTGAAGGTACCCAGAAGTTAACCGCGCTGAGAGTGGAGTAATCTGAGGATGGGTGACCTCCTAGGAAGTGTCAGTTCAGAGTAAAAGAAGAGTGATTAGAGTTAAAAATAATTGAGATTAAGGGAGAATGATTAGAGATAGAAATAATAGAGACTAAATGAAAGGGAAAATCGGAAATAAAAAAGTCGAGTCCCGGGTTGTATTACCACCCGGGACTACAAGTCCTGCCCCGGGAGCTCCCTGTGACCTTCCGTCTAGTCGCGGCTCGTGCACAGACGGGACAAAGGGGGGGGGGGCTCTAGTCCCGGATTGCCATCCGGAACTATAGCCCCTTACGGCCCGGGACTAGAGGCCCGTTTTCTACTAGTGCCTTAGCCAAATAAATCTAGGACTCCTATTCCTTACTCGTCATAGTCAAGCGTTGAATAAATCTAGGACTCCTATTCCTTACTCGTCATAGTCAAGAGTTGAAACCCATTTGATCGTTATCACGGTAAATATTACGTATACAAACCCCTCTATACAAAAATGACGTCTAATATATACTAGCTGCCTAGTACCTTTTCTATATTCAGCTTATTGAAATCCATCTTGCGTCACCCCATGACACAAAAAGACAATGGATTGACAACTACGATAATAAACGATGTTTTGGAGAATATTAATTACGAGTAAACGATTTAACATTTGATTTTAAGAAATAGTAGACGGACGATGCTTTTTAGTAAAACATGAGGTCAGTTTAGGGCATCTCCAGCCGTTGCGCCCCCCCAGGGCCCAAAACGCCGCCGTTTTGGTGCCGCCGCGGCGCTAAACGGCGCTATTCTGGAACCTGGGGGGGCGCGTTTCCCAGTCGCGTCCCGAGCCCAAGAAGCGGCCCAAACAAACGCAAAATGAAAACAGGCGAAATTTTATTGAAATTCGGAAAGTGCGTACATATTCGGCGCGAATTTAAGCTAGTACGAAAAATTTGAACTAAAAACATAGGAGATTTAAACTACTCGATGACTGCCCCTACGCCTACGCATCGTCGTCTTCATCAGCGACGTCGTCGTGGCGGTGCTGGTTGGAGGGGCCGGCTTCGTCCTGGCTCGCCGCGGCGAGACGGCGTTGCTCCGCCCGCTCCGCTCGGGCCTGCAGGCGCAGCCGGTGCAGTTGCGCCTGCTCGGAGGGCGGGCGGTTGCGCCGCCGCTCACTCTGCAGCGCAGCCTGCCGGTCGGCCTCGTAGAGGGCGATGATGCCCTCCTGCTCGACCGAGGCAGGGCGCTGGGCCATCTGGCGGCGCACCGCTCGCGCCGCCTCCTCCCGCTGGTGCGTCTCCAGGGAGGCACGAACGGCGGCCGCCTCCGCCGCCGCCGCGGCCTGCTCGAGGACGCCGCGCACCTCGCGGTACGCTTCCTCGTTCTGCGAGGTCTCGAACGAGTGCAGCCCGGCGTGCTGCTCGGGCCACACTGGATGCCTCCTCACCTCGCGTCTCCAGTGGCGGGCGGCTCGCCGCGCTTCTCGCGCCTCGTCGTACTCGGGTGGCTGCTCCGGCGCCACCGGCTCCGGCGCCACCACCTGCGGCTCCAGCGCCGCTTGCTGCGTTGGCGGCAGCTCGACGTCGTCGTTCTCGGGCCACGCGTCCCAGAGGTTCTCCATTGCGGCGAGGTTCGAGGGTGGGGAAAGAACGGCGAGGAGAGAGTCGAGACTGTGCGTACGGGGAGG
This sequence comes from Alopecurus myosuroides, assembly GCA_028641055.1. NCBI lineage: Eukaryota > Viridiplantae > Streptophyta > Magnoliopsida > Poales > Poaceae > Alopecurus > Alopecurus myosuroides. The sequence continues at coordinate 600,089,523 of CM054057.1, read as the reverse complement.
GGGCGGGCACCATTTTTATAGCCTGGCCGGCCAATCGCCGCGCCGCGCGTGTCGCCGCTGCCGCCCCCGCCATTAATCCGGTGGACTTTGACTGGGGCGCAAGCACTGGCCGACCGCCTCCGGCAGCCTTTGACGGCGCGGGCGCCGAGAAGAAAGTCACGGGCGGTGGTTTCTGTTCCCGCGTTTTCCCGGGGCGTCACTGACAGCGTTGGCCCGCACGCGCGGCCGCGCAGTTTCGCCCCCCCAGGCCGAACCCAGCGGGCTGGGTTCGGCCTGGGTGCCGCGGCGCCAAATAGCGCCGAAACGGCGCTATTTGGGCCGCTGGGGGGCCGAGTGGTGAAGAAGCGGCGCTATTCGCCGCTTCCGCCGCGAAAAACGCCGCTTGGGGGGGCTCTGGGGGGGACGGCTGGAGATGCACTTAGTACTTTACAACCACATTTACTATTCTAGCGTCAATAATTAATATACTTAAATAATGTACAATATAATGAAGTGAAACTATGCTTTAATTTTATTCATATGATCAATTATTTTATTTCTTGAACCTCATTTTACATATCACACTCGATCCTAAACCTCTGACGGCTAGAAGTTAACTATTACACGAGATAGCCAGGAAGTAGTATGGTTGTGTCGGGTGTATCCATGGAATTAGAACCATTACTTACGAAGGACTTCATCCGGCAGGCAGTCACACGGGAGTCATATGGCTGCTTAGGCAACTAAAAGCAAACAATCACAAATAGCGGGGTCAACTCTTATCCCCCATGAAGCGAGGTGTTGCTTCACGTAAACAGGAACTGCATGTAGGCCAATCTACTAGTGAACACGAGCAATAAGAATTCCCGTTCCATGTTAAAGAAATAACATTTTTCATTGAATGCTTTTTTGACTGCGCTTCATTGACTCGATCACATGAAACCTGATATGCACTTGTCTAGTCTTAGGCATGTATTTGTGAAACACAACACAGCATTGTAGTTCAGCACCCAACCATGTCTATTCATCCAAGTGAATCCAGAGCTGAACCTGATTACTGAAATAGTCTCACAACAGGAAGTCACAAAAATCAATTGCAAACTATGTCCACAAGCACCACAAGACACGGGGGCATAAAATTCGACACAAATACATGCTAGTTTATGCATGCCGACAAGTGAAATAAAAGTACCGAGGAAACAAACAGGAGCAATTTCAAAGAGATAATGCCTAAAAGTACAAAACGGGGACAAAACCGTTGGGTGTCGTTTCAAAGAGATCCCAGGATTTTGATTTTCGTGACGACCCTCTCTCAAGCATGATTAAGAAGATTCCCAATCATGCAAGGGGTGTACGGAAATGATTCATATATGCTGTTTGTTGGTGCCCAGTGGTAATCCTTTGCCCGTATTTCACCCAAATATTGAACTTTCGAGCTTTTCAAATGATATGCCACTCCTACTAATTTTGTTAAGCCCAAGAACACAACCTCTTTGTAGGGGTGAAACCCAAGAAAGATGATGCCACCGTACACAGTATCACAATCTTCAATATTCACAATATTGTCATCGTCGGAGTTCCATTCAAGATCCTCGCTCACTATCATTTCATTATTTTCCTTTTGTACTCCTTCTTTATCGTACTCATCCTCTTCCTTATGTTCTTCTTCCTCCAACAATACATCTACATGTGCATATATATCTTCTTCTTCTTCTTTTTCTCCTTCTTCATCATCATCATCATCACCATCATCATAACAACGTACATCATCATCAGCCATGGTCCAAGTTTTGCCAAAAACCTGGAGGCCCCGTAAATCTACCATTGTCCATGGTTCAATATCAATATGGTGCTTCAACACCCAATCTATTTGTTCCCTTGATTCGTTGAGGGTCCAAACCAGAAGCTGATAGGGATCGTGTAGCGTTGCAAGGTACGCCCCTGTTTCCGATTTCCCTAGAAATTGCGCATGTTTGGTTTTCTCGGTATCTGTTGGCATTCTTATTACTTGGTATTTGCAGTCTGACAAAACCAACCTGCCCAAGTGTCAATTCATCCAGGAAAAAAAAATGTACAGTGATGTTAATACTAGTGTTGTGGAACTTGTGATGCTTGTAATGAAGAATATTCACATAAAAAGAAGCATTACTGGTGCAAGAATTGAAAATTTGGTTTTGCGAAAATGTGGTATGGTGTATATACCTCACAACGAATGACCCATGGCAATGCACGAAGAGTGATCCCTGCCAATACACACTATACCGCCTCCTCGGTCCTCCATGTCTACCCCAACACGTAGTGTGAGGCTCCGGTAAATCTAGTCGTGCATTAGCCATTGTTCCCGCAGCCTCACCTTCACGGACAAAAGACCTTGTCTGCCATTGTCTTGTGTTGGATGAGAATACATTTAATGTCCATAAGGATGGTGGCCATTCCATCAACTCATGCGGGTCATCTTGCTCTCCTCGCCTTTCAGATGGCAGAGATTCTGAAATATTGGATAAGTTGAAGCCGACTATCTTAGGTACTCGTGGAATTGAGAACACCTCATAGTATCCAGAGGTTGCAGGGTCAAACACAAGATGTGGGTTAGCATTCTCATATTTCCAAGGGAGAACTTCCCAGCGTCGCGTGGCGGGGTTGACCACGCAGAGTGTGCTCCTGATGCCACTACACAGCAAGAGGCCGTTGCAGTGATCGACGATCGTGTCAAATTGATCACGATGATTCATCAAAAATCTGAGATTGCCGTTGATCAAGGGCTGTCGTGACGAGGGACGGGCGAAAAAGTGTGCGCGGCGGTAGTCGACGTAGTTGACGAAGAGGCCGCACACCGTGTGCGGGAGGACGTGCGGGAGGAGCAGCCGATGATCGTCGACGACAGCGAGCCACGACTTGCGCACGCAGCGGGAGGCGACGAGGTCACACGGCGGGAGGTGGCGCAGGATGTCGGCGAGCAAGTCATCCGGCAACGTTTGCGTGTGATCCATGGGACCCTGATGCCGACCAGAGGCAGAGATCAAATAGAAGCGGCGGCGGTGTAGAAGAAAAAGGTCCGTGTACTGCGTCCTTGCCTGCTTGGAGATTAACTTCTATTATCGGCCCACGTAGCCGATCCGGACTCAAACCATTGCTGAAGCGTTTTCTTAAGCGCAAATGACTAATTTTTCAGTTCCGGGGGATGTGATGCGAGCCGTGGCCTCGCATGGCAGTTTAGTGATATGCAGTCCTAAATGGATAACTGCTTTGTCTGACATTCTGTTGTGTTACATCGTCATTATCTATTTATTATATACAGTACTAAAAGCAATATACAGATGTCTAATGGAGACACCAGGTTGAACCACATCACCTAAATTGTTTTCTATAGTTAGATATGGCTAGGATTTAACAAAAAACTATTAGTCACGTAAAATTTTTTATTAATCAGCGTAACCTGTTTTGACACGTCTAATATTGAAAAGATTTAACACGTAACAATAAAATGTATCAGCCATAGAACATATTTTTAAATGCTACACGCTTAATATGGAGACACATGCGCTGGAAGCACTATAGACGGATTGTATAAGGTAGTAGGAGGGCCCAACAATCAAATTAGTATAAATGGCTAAAAGCCCATGTACGAGACATGTGCAGGTGAATGCACGTACGACGAGGACCCGGCTCGAGAATTTTCCACAGGGAACACAATCTAGGATTAACTGTTTCGTTCGCCTATTTTCTGGCCGACCGATCAGCTCATGCAAAACGACATCCCGTACTATGCTAGAGAGTGTGTACAAAGCGATTATAATATTTTCCTGCGATCTATAAAGATCTCTATTTTTTCAAAAAAAAATATTTAATAATATTGTAAGAAATGTAAACTCTTGAAAAAAAATGAAATTACGGTGTTACAAATAATTCAAACCCATATTCGATGGCCATACTTTTAATCCATCATAAGCCAAAATTAATTATTTTACTTGAACATGTCAATATTAGGGCTGGAACCGTGACCTCTCCTGGTTCCGGGCTGCGTGTTATATAGGCGTAGTAAAACCCTACGCGGGGTATGTTACAGAGTTTGTATACGACTGGGTAGAGTACTACTCTATGCCAATACGTATAGGAAAAGGAAACCCAATACATTGTTTAACAGCCCCCCTTAATCTAAACATCGGGAGAGGTTTGGATTACGCTTAAACTCATCTAAATCTCTAACACCTAACACTTTTGTAAAACCATCTGCAACCTGATCCTTTGTAATACTATGGAACGACAGTGTCAAACGAATGATGATACCCAGATTAATCATACCATGTCCTTTGTAGCACCGTGGAACAGGGGCGGATCCAGGATTTGACCATAGGGGGATGAGAAAGAAAATAACCGCACACATGAAATAGGATATAGGATAACATAACAGTGTACCGTTTTCAGCTTTCGGTTGTTGCTTACCGAGAATTCTACTAGTTCCTCAATATTGCGGTTAGGAGTTTCTGTATCAACATAAATGATATGGGAGTTAGCTCCATCTCCTTGTTATATTTACATTTTTTATAGTTAAGTGGTCATTAATTATTATTTATTTATTTTTAGAGAGTAGTAAAGTTCTAAGATAAATATACTATACTTCCCATCTATCTGTTGGCGCCTTTTGTCGGACAATTCCACGTTAATAATTACATCTAGACTAAACGCTCATAATTAGTAATCCTCACCGATAACTATGTGCATTGTATAATCCATCTAGTTAACAAAATACAAACCGACAATTATATAAATCTGATAGTAACACTAATACATGATAAACATGTTGGAACGCGTAGAGATAAACGAAAAACTTTTCTACGCGGTACTTCCAAGATCTATCCGAGGTAGAAGGCCACAAGGATTACCACTAGACGCGCGGTCGCGGATTATCGATGAAGCACGTCGATGCGGTGAAGTCCCATGATCCGATCAGCCGATCCAATCCCGCAAACCGAAGTGCTGAACGTACAACACCTCTGCCGGTATCCATACGTACGAGGAGGAGCTCCGAGGGCGGACTGCTAGGTCCGGTGCGACGGCTGGACTGAGTGGGGCTAGGGTTCCCAACGCATGAGAGTAGTGTCACTTTTTCCCGCTGGGCAACCTGCGCACCTCTTTATATAGCGAATGGTAGTGGGCTTCACAACACTTGTGGCCCATTCCCTCTGTGAGTCCGACTCACAAACTCAGTCCATTTCCGGTTCGGGTCCAACCCGACCAATACATTTGCTCCTGCTCTTAAGTGTGTGACCCTGCAGGCTCATGGCGACTTGGACACGATTGGAGTGTGACTCCCATCGATCAATCGGTAGCGGCTCCTAGCAGAACGTGCCGACTCCCAAGTCCCATTGAGTCATGACGACATACCTTCTAATGTGATTTACATCTTAGTCCTTTTTGCCTCACGATATACCTTGTCGAACTATAGGCGATTTATCGTCATCCCTTAATATCTCAACTCTCTTCTCGGTCCGTGATATATGATTCATCTGACTAACTCTTAGTCAACAGACTCCGTTAACACTTAACTGAGTTGCGCATGGCCATGCTTCCGGAATCATATCACTCGAGAGGGCCCAGAGAATATCTCTCCATTCGGAGGGGCAAAATCTCATCTTGATTATCCACATCACGCAGCTTGCTTCTCATTCGATCCGAACTCTGCCTTTATAACTGCCTTGTCACGGAACAGGGTTTGACAGAACCTAAGTCGGTGATCCACAACTCGGATTGTGCGACAATCTCAGGTCTAAGGAGTACATTGATTGAGACATGCAAATGACGACATACTCGTTGCATCTCAATATGGGTCAGTCCGACTTGCTAAACTCTTTAGCCAAGTCTGTGAACGTTGGAATGGCATCACCATGCCCATGACAAGTGGAACCGTGTCATGAGCCAACAGTCACATTAGTCTAGGGTGTGTCCAGCACAACCTAAATGACCAAGGACAATTTAGTATGAACAACATGAATACATAGTTCCACAATCGAATCACATATTCAATGACATGTATCAGATGTTCAAAACAAGGACAACTTAATAACTTTATGAATACATTGGGAATACATCATACATGATTGCCTCTAGGGCATATTCCCAACAGTCTCCCACTTGCACTAGAGTCAATAATCCTGACATCATATGCCTAGGCATCGAGTGCCTATACCTCTCATGTGCGCCTCATGCTTAGGCTGTGGTAGCGCTTTTGTCAACGGATCTGAAATGTTTGCATCCTGTGTACTTTGCATAACTTGATATCACCTTGTTCGACAAACTGGCGAATGAGGTGGTAATGCATGAGTATATGTTTGTTCTTCTGGTGTTGTCTAGGTTCCTTGGCTTGTGCTATAGCACCATTGTTGTCACAATATACGTCCAAAGGATTGCACGCGCCCTGAACCACACCAAGATCTATCAGGAGGTTCCCGATCCAAACAACTTCCTTTGCAGCCTCTGGGGCAGCAATATACTCAGCCTCTGTTGTAGATACAGACACCGTATCTTGCTTGGAACTCTTCTAGCTCACAGCTCCTCCGTTCATTACAAACACGTATCCAGATTGCGAACGAGAACCATCTAAGTCGGTGAGATAACTCGCATCCGTGTAACCCTTTACACTGAATTCCTCATCACCTTCATAAACTAGGAACATTTCCTTAGTCCTTCTCAGGTACTTAAGGATGTTTTTAACCGCTGCCCAGTGGGCTTCGCCAGGGTCAGCCTGGTATCTGCTCGTTACACTTAGAGCATATGAAACATCTGGCCTAGTACAAATCATGGCATACATGATGGATCCGATTGCCGAAGCATACGGGATCACACTCATCGACTTCGCTCATCAGTCGTCGAAAGACACTGAGTCTTGCTAAGTTTTATACCATGGGACATCGGTAAGAATCCCTTCTTAGACTCTTCCATTTTGAATTTCTTCAAAACTTTATCCAGATATGTACTCTGGCTCAATCCAATGAGTCGCCTTGATCTATCTCTATAGATCCTGATTCCTAATATGTAAGTCGCCTCACCCAAATCCTTCATTGAGAAACTCCTTTCCAATGACTCGGTTTCTTGCAACATCATGACATCATTTCCAATCAGTAATATGTCGTCCACATATAAGATTAGAAAATTTACTTTGCTCCCACTAAACTTCTTGTATAAACAAGAATCATGATCGCTCTTGATGAAGCCAAACGATTTGACTACCTCATCAAAGCGAATGTTCCAACTCCGAGATGCTTGCTTCAACCCATAATTGGATTTTTGAAGTTTGCATACCTTGTCAGCGTTAGCTGGATCGACAAAACCTTCGGGCTGTATCATATACACGTCCTCAGTTAAATTTCCATTAAGGAAAACTGTCTTGACATCCATCTGCCATATCTCATAGTCGAAATAGGCTGCTATGGCTAACATGATCCGAACTGACTTAAGCATCACTACGGGCGAGAAGCTCTCGTCGTAGTCAACTCCTTGAACCTGTCAGAACCCCTTCGCAACAAGTCGTGCTTTATAGATGGATGCATTTCCATCCATGTCAGTTTTCTTCTTAAAGACCCATTTGCACTCGACGGGTCTTCCACCGTCAGGCAGATCAACCAAATTCCAAACTTGGTTTTCATCCATGGACTTTAACTCGGATCTCATGGCTCCAAGCCATGACTCGGAATAAGATTCCACCATCGCTTCCGAATAAGTTGTCGGCTTATTACTGTCTAACAGTAAAACATCACGAGCATTTTGTAATCTGGCAGATCTCCGTGGTTCAGGTGTTACCGGCGTAGGTACCACGACCGGCTCAGCCTCCAAGGCCCTTGCCGACTCGCCCCTAGCTGGTTCCTCTCGAATTTCTTCGATTTGCACTGTGCTCCCACTGGCTCCCCGACTGAGAAACTCTTTCTCAAGGAAGACACCGTTCCGAGCAACAAACACTTTGCTCTCTTCTCGGTTGTAGAAGTAGTACCCCAAGGTTTCCCTCGGATACCCCACGAAAATACACTTATCCGACTTGGGCGTGAGCTTGTCCGACTGAAGTTGCTTGACAAATGCTTCACAACCCCAAATCTTAAGAAAAGACAAACTTGGCCTTTTGCCAGTCCACATCTCATGCGTTGTCTTCTCTACTGACTTTGATGGTACTCTGTTTAGTGTGAACGTTGCAGTTTCTAGATAATAACCCCAAAATGATAAAGGTAGATCTGCCCGACTCATCGTTGATCGTACCATGTCCAACAAGGTCCGATTTCTCCGTTCTGATACACCGTTTCTCTGCGGTGTACCCGGCGGAGTGAGTTGAGGAACTATACATAACTCTTTAGATGGTCATCAAACTCATGGCTCAAGTACTCGCCTCCATAGTCCGACCGTAGAAACTTTATTTTCTTGCCGAGTTGATTTTGTACTACACTCTGGAATTCCTTGAATTTCTCAAAGGCTTCCGACTTGTGTTTCATTAAATAGATATATCCATACCTACTTAAATCATCAGTAAAAGTAATGAAGTACTCATAACCACCTCTGGCTGTCGTGCTCATTGGACCACATACATCATTATGTATTAGTTCGAACAAGTCGGACGCCCTTTCACAACTCCTTGCAAAAAGGTGTCTTGGTCATTTTTCCTAGTAGACATGATTCACATGTCTCGAACGACTCTAAGTCGAACGAAGTTAGAAGTCCATCATCATGGAGCTTCTTCATGCGCTTCCAACTTATATGACCAAGCCGACAATGCCAAAAGTAAGTCATATTCAGATCATTTGGTTTCAACATTTTAACATTTATGTTATAGACCGATTCACTATCAAGATTCAAAATAAATAACCCGTTCTGAACGGGTGCGAAGCCATGAAACATATCTTTCAAATATAAAGAACAACCATTATTCTTAATATTAGACTCATAACCTTGTCTCATCAAATATGAGGCGGAAATAATGTTTCGACTAAGCACTGGAACATAATAACAATTATTCAGTTCCATTAAAAATCCTGAAGGTAAATGAAGTTGCATCGTACGGACTTCCAACGCAGCGACTCTCGCCTTGTTGCCGACTCGAATATCAACTTCTCCTCTTGCCATGCTCCTAGTTCTTACCAGTCCCTGCAACGTGTTGCAGATGTGAATAACTGATCCGGTATCATATACCCAAGAACTGTTAGGTGCATTAGCAAGATAAATGTCTATAACATTGCACACAAGTGTACGAGTTGGAAGTCATACCTCCACTCTTGGCTCTGTCAGCCAAATACTTGGTGCAGTTCCTCTTCTAGTGACCATCCTGCTTGCAATAGAAGCAGTTGACTCCGGCTGTAGGAGATGGCTTAGTCTTTGAGGAAGCACTCTGGACAGGGCCATGGGCTCTACCTCCTGACTTATCCTTCTTCTTCTTAGTCCAAGAACTCTTCTTGAACTTAGCCTTGTTCTGCACCATCAACACTTGACTGGCGCCTTTCTTGAGATCAGCCTCTGCAGTTTTGAGCATCCCATGTAATTCAGTGATCTTCTTATCCATACCATGAATGTGGTAGTTCGAGATGAACGGACCATACGCACTAGGAAGAGAGTTCAGAATTATATCAGTAGCGAACTCTTCGTTAATTGGGAAGCCCAACCGATCCAGAGACTGTATGTAACCAACCATCTTGATTACATGCGGACTCAGTGGATCGCCGTCTTTTAGCTTACAGCCCAGCAAAGCTTGAGAGACTTGATACCTCTCGGTCTTTCCCTAAGCCTGGAACATACTTTTGAGGCTTTCGATCATATCGTAGGCCTCAACATTCTCGAACTGCTGTTGCAAGTCCGGTTCCATGTGTGCAAGCATAAGACAGCTGATTTCCGTAGACTCATCTGTAGTCTTACGGTAGGCATTCATGACAGCGACAGTCGCATCATCATCAGGCTCTTCTGGAAGTGGAGTTTCTAGAACATGTTCTTTCTTGTCATGCTTGAGGACTATCCTCAGATTACGATACCAGTTGGTGAAATTAGTTCCATTAAGCTTATCTTTCTCTAGGATTGACCTCAACGCAAAAGTGGATAACTAAGGAAGGTTGCTAGGTGCCATTGATCTACAACAGAAAATATGCAAAACACTTAAGACATTATTCCTAAAAGAGCAGGCATATTAACCGCTTTAATACTTATGCTCCCACTAGAACCAACACCCCTCCGATGGTTGCTTAGTGATTCAAGATCCTAAATAAGCAAGCCGATTAGTGATTTTTAGCATCAGCGCTAGCCGTCAAGTGATCTAGGTAGGCAACACGTTGCCAATCGTATCCCTATACGACTCCTCTTAGTTGGGTGGCAGCACATGCCCCGGCTCCCAACCTACCTCGCCCCGAGCCCCACAACCGTTGTGATGGACTCGTCTAGCTTACCAAGTGCTTCCGTTGTAAGAGTCCGACTCAAACCCACCTAATCGGAAAGAATTGGTAGCACCTCAATTTTATGAGCCCACTACCAAGAATGTCCGACTTGTGATGGTGCAGCACTGGCGGGGCGACCGACTAGACCTTCTTTGAGGGATTAAAATCTACCAACTTTCTAAATAGAGGTAAAAAGAGACATAACAATAACACAAATAAAACAATTATAATGTGAAATGGTATGGCTCTCTTCATGGTGATCTCCATCTCCACGAAGCTTGTAACTCGACTCGTGCCAACTCTTGTCACGTGCCATCTTACTCCATGTAGCCGACTTGTACATCGACTTGCATGTCTTCCGGATTCTCCAACAAGCTACACTAGCTAGTAAATGAAAAATTACATAGAGAATCCGACAAGCAGGCCGTAATACAATAAAATGACAGCACCTAGACTCCAGCTGGCTGACAAAAACATGATACGCAGATCATGTATGGATTACACACATCACATGCACATAAGCCATACCATTCACAACTTCCTGGAAAAACAAGTTATGCATAGACACGATATCTACCGGCGTTGTGAAACTTGTAACGACATCTAAGGCGCTACGACAGGGCGAAGCCGGCGGTCCCCGCAACTGGATTTATGTGTCACGGTATGCCCCGATGGCGGAAATTGACCGGTAGGGGTAAGTTGATCCACGACCTTAGCAGTATGATCACGGAAACCAGATCATCCATTAACCCTGAGTACGATTGATCCAATCAACCTTGTACAAAACCTATCTATCTCATAGAACGACCACCAAAAACAACAATTAGATCACATCTAACGCTAACTACATATCACATATGTGCGGATCTCGGGCCTAAAACCAGAAGCTACCGCTCTAATACCCACTACAAGAGAATCGGTCTCTTGCAACGAAATCTGTAGCTACGCTTTTTTTTTCGTTGCGATATAATCACAAATTACCACGACCTCTCAGGTTGTGGTGATAGGGCATTCGTATTTCCACGACTCATTTTGGTGGCGATAAATTGTCGTTTTGTTGCGGTAGAGGCCTCCTATTGCCACGATTTGTACTGCTGTTGGAATACAGCCGCGTTTTTGCGACAGAGTATTTTTGTTGCGCGAGGCACTCCTTTTGTTGCCTTAGAGACATGGTATTCCAACGAAATAAGCATTCGTGGTGATATTTAGTCATTTATTGCAACATCTTTATTTGTGTTGCGGTAGTTTCAAATATTGTTGCAAAAAAAAAGCTAACTATTGCAACCAAATTTTTCGTGTGGCAATACCATATGTTTTTCGCCTCAAATTTACCCTGCGGCAATACCTATTGTTTACTGCGACAATTTGGGTCGTATGGTAATAGGTTAACGGTAAAGCAACAATCACCGTACTGTTGCGAAAATGAACAAGTTATTTTGCAACGACCATTCATAGACTAGCTTAACGGGCCTCATGGGCCGTGCCCTTGATCACTGTTGCAATTTTCTTAGGACTACACTTCATTTTTGGTCCAGTATCTCAGTTTGGTGAGCACATTATTTTTTTTAATATTGTTTGCAACTGAATTTCTGCAACACTTAGCATTTTACTAATGTTGCAACTAGTGACAGTACTTAATAATCAATCAAGAACTCATATAAGACGCAATTTCACTAGTACATTTATCATGGAAATTCAAAATTTCTAAACACTGGAACTTTGGAATCTTTAAACAAAAATTATGTTATTACACGATCTTTCATCCATGCATGTTCATGGCAAAACCTTTAAGGCAAACAGTGCAGAGACAGCCTACACAAAGAATCCATGGTCATCATCCAATTCATCTTCTACCAAAGGAGCAACATGACCATCATTTATGTAAGCCTCATCATCATCAGTATCAGCATCATATTCGACTTGGTCTTCGTCAAAATCAGCAGGTCTTAAATTATTTATGACTGAAACATCAACGCTGGTTCCTTCATCATCATTTCTGCACCAAGTAGTAATAACGTCAGGAAAAGTAAATTCTGGAACTGTAATTCCTGCATCGACGACATCCTGTACATCTGCATCACCACGTTCATCTCCTTCTGCAAGATCATCTAGGTCTGCACCATTTAAAACCGAAGGAGCAAACAAATTGCGTGGATTCATTTTTATAGCACTTGCCCAATTAGGGCTCTTCACATCTCTCACATAGAAAACCTGTGCAGCTTGGATGCCTAGAATGTAAGGGTCTTCCGTGAATCGGTGTACACTAGTGTCGAGGTCAATAATTCCATACTTGTCCCTCCTATACCCCTTACTATGATTTCTATTGGCAGGAGGCACGTCGAACCAGTCGCACTGCAATAGAACAACCTCCTTATCAGGAGGAAAGTCAAGAAATATGATTTTCTTTATCACCCCATAATAATCAGTACTGCTGGTGCTTCCTTGCGCGTTGACTACGACGCCACTATTTTGGGTACTCAAGTCAAGCTCTATTTCGGTATTACGAAAGTAATATCCATTCAGTACTGTACGGTTGAACACACGAGCAATTTGATCAGGCCCTTTAGCTAGTGTATACAACAGACTGTTGACCTTCCCATCTTTATGGAGTTGTGTGATCTGTTTCATGGAATAGAATATGTGTGAGTGTACTATTCACCATTGTTTTTTTATTACGAGAAACATTTATGAAAATGATAAAGTAACTTACCCGTCTTTCGAACCAGCCAACAAAATCTTCCTTGTGTTTCTTTTTAGGATTAGGACAATTGTTCTTTTTGAGCTCGTCAATATGTTCCCTTCAAAAAGAAATGATATATGGTTACTTCATAACCAAAGTGTTAATGCATATCATGATATGAAACAAATACATAAGTTTCCTTACTGAATATATGGCTCGGTTTCCTCGCAGTTTGTTATTATGTAGTGCCTCATTTGATTAAGAGCTTCCAAAGACAGTGATTCACGGGCAAAACCTTTCTTGGAGTAATCAACTGCACTCATTATGCTAATCCCTGTTGGTGCCTCATCTGTAGCTCAATCTGCATGGCGTTCGGACTGACTTATTTTTGTAGGCGAGCCTTTAACGAATCGACTGCAGAACGTCATGCACTCTTCAAGTATGTACCCCTCTGCAATTGAACCTTCTGGATGAGCCTTGTTACGTACATATCCCTTCAACGTACGCAGGTATCTCTCAACCGGATACATCCATCTATACTGTACAGGCCCTGCAAACCATGCTTCTCGAGCTAGATGAATTGGGAGATGCATCATAATATCAAAGAAAGCTGGTGGATATATCATCTCTAGCTGACATAGAATTACTGCAATTTTTTCGTCCAAATTCAACAGATCGTCATCCCTTAACTCCTTGGAGCATAAATCGGAAAAGAATTTACTGAGCTGAAGCAATGGGGTAAGGACATTCTCTGGCAGAAGCTTGCGCAACGCAATAGGAAGAAGTTTCTGTAATATAACATGGCAGTCGTGAGTTTTGAGTCCACTAAACTTGCACTGCTCGAGGACCACACATCGCTTAATGTGTGAAGCATAGCCATCAGGCATCCGTATGCTCTGCAGAAACCTGAGCAGCATTATCTTCTCTTCCTTTTTTAAAGCATACACGCCTTTCTTAAGTTTGTACTTATCCTTACCGGCGGGCTTTGCATGCTGATCCTCCCTAATTTTCAAAAACTCCAAATCTAGGCGAGCCTTCGTACCATCCTTTGTTTTCCCATCCATCTCAAGCAAAGTACCCAGAATGCTGTCACAAATGTTCTTCTCGATGTGCATAACATCCAAATTGTGCCTCACGAGCAAGTGCTGCCAATACGGGAGCTGGAAGAACACACTTTTCTTCCGCCAATTGTGCCAGGGATTAGTTTCCGGTCGCTTTCTCTTATTTGACCGCCCAAATGGTTCATGCTGAATGCTATCAAGCTCCTTTAGAACTTCATTGCCTGTAAGTGGCACCGGGGCGTCTCTATGGTCTGGCTTGTTGTTGAACATAACCTTGTTTCGACGCCATTTGTGTTGTTTCCGTAGAAAACGTCGGTGTCCCATGTAGCAATGCTTTCTACCATACCGGAGCCATAAAAAGTCTGTATGCTTGTGGCAGTAAGGGCATGCTAGCTTGCCTTTTGTGCTCCAACCACTCAGCATTGCGTAAGCCGGGTAGTCATTGATGGTCCACAACACGCATGCATACAACTTGAAATTTTGTTTAGTTGCAGCATCATATGCTTCAACACCATCCTCCCATAGAACTAACAGTTCATCAATCAAAGGCTGTAAGTACACATCAATGTTATTTCCTGCTGACTTTGGTCCTGGAATAATCATTGACATTATCCAGTTCTCTTGTTTCATACACATCCATGGTGGCAAGTTATATGGGATCAGAATGACAGGCCATGTAGTGTGTGATATACTCATGAGACCAAAGGGGTTGAATCCATCTGAAGCAAGGCCAAGCCGAACACTGCGAGCATCTTTTGCGAATTCTTTCTGACTATATCTTTCATCAAGGCTTTTCTAGGCCTTCGAATCTGCAGGATGCCTCATTATGCCATCATATTTACGTTTCTCCTTATGCCATTTCATATCAGTTGACATATCTTCTGTCATGTACAGCCTTTGCAGTCTTTGAATGGGTGGGAAATACCATAGAACTTTCTGTGGCACTTGCTTCTTTGATTTACGGATCGATGAATCAGCTTTGTCTACGGTTGGACTTGATTTCCATCGAGACGTATGACAGACAGGGCATTCTTGGGCATCAGCATGCTCATTACAGAATAGCACACAATCATTATAGCACGCGTGTATCTTCTTGTAATCCAGTCCAAACTCTCGAATGACCTTCCTTACTTGTGCGAGATTAGTAGGAATGCAGTGACCCTTTGGCAGCACCTCCGTGAACATCCGCAGCATTAAGTCACATGCTCTGTTGGTCATCCCAGACACGCACTTGATTTGGTAAAGCTTCACAATGAAAGATATCTTTGTGACCTCCTCACAACCTGGGTACAACGATGTTTTTCCCTCTTCCAATAGTTTGTAGAACGCCTTTGCAGATGCATTTGGCTCCTGTTTCATTCCATCACCGCTCGTGTCTCCTGCATTACTTCCCACTTTTGTGGCCCTTATCAGAGTATCGAGCATGTCACATATCCCTTCACCACCACCTGCATCGTCTTCATCATCAGAATCTTCAGACATGTTGTCCTCCTCGGGTTCACCATGGAATACCCATTTTTTGTAGGACGGATCCATCCCATTCTTAAGCAAGTGCATATGGATCTCCTTTTTAGTTTTCTGAGCATTATTCAGACATTTCGTACACGGGCAAAAGTTTCTTGCGTCTGGTTCAGCACCATCAAAACTAAGTTCCAAGAAACTCTCGATGCCACTTTGCAGCTCCACAGAATCTCTATCCTTCTCCATCCAGCTCTTGTCTTGTGACATTTTGCGTTATCTCCGTTTAGCCGGTCTTGTAAAAAAGAAGGAGAAGCATTAGTTCACACAAAAGTATTTCGAAACAACAAATACATCAGAGAGACAGGCATACTGGTCTTTCAAGTAAGTAAGAATTGCAGGGGATTACATTAGACATTACTTCACAACACAGCGTTAGATTGAAACTAACACTTACACCTGAAACTGACATGGCTATGAAAATATAAAACCTAGTTCGTACCTGAATTCCTGACATTAATATGAATATTAAACTAACACTTACAACTGAAACTGATAAAACAGACACGCATATGTGAACACAAGCAGCTAGTCTATCTGACAGCAATTGCAATCGCCATTAACTTCATCGAACCGGCAGGATGGAAACCAAGGATTTCATCAGTATTGGTACAAACCTTGTAATTGCGTCTGACGAGCGGCGGAAGCAGCGGTTGAGTACAAGTCGGCGGGGCAGCGTTGGCGGCAGTTCAATAGTTTACGCTAATCGAGTTCGGATGGCGGCGAGGTAATAGTGGCGGATTGATCGGTCGCGCAGGGCCGATACGGCGGCGAAGTCGCCTGAGAACGGATAGAGCGGCGTTGTCGTGCGGGGGCAGGGCAGTTTGGAGGAGACTGGGCGGACAAACGTAGCCCTTTCGCTCGCCCAATGGCCCAACCGGAGTATGGGCCTATTAATTGTACAATTTGTCTTCACAGCCCATTTGCCTTGTGAACAATATGTTTTTCCCTTGGCAATAACGTTCAAGTATTATAAATGCTCTATTAAGTTTTACTAGTTTCATTTTATGATTAAATTAATTCATTTCGAAATGCATTGTTGTGTTAATATTCAACACTAGTCGGAAAAGCCCTGTTATTGGTGTGGTTTTTCTTCAGTTCTGGCATGAAACTCGTACACCCCTGCTATCTAGGTGTCCACTGGCGTGTTTCTGGAATCGACACAGGTTATACTACATGATCATTGGCGTTGATGTCATAGTCCACATCACTATCCTATAGAAATCGGTAAATAAAAAGGGTATGTAATATTGACTAGAAGCGCACAAATGGTATTCAATTATGAGATAACATAACAAGCATTAAAAAAAACCGCATAAACATTCAAAGATTCAACCATATAGTACTCAACATTAACATGTAATCTAAAAGTTCGCATAAAGCTAGAACTCTCAGCTACAACCACGATACCTACTCATCATCTGACTGAATAATGACAACATGTGTATCCTCAGTAGGGAGCTATGGGAACATCATCTTCGGTGTCTTCACCATCGTCAGGTCGATCGTAGAGGAAGTAGGTGGACACATTACCTTCATCGAGATAGAATGTCAATCTCCCTGTTGGATCCATCTCGTAGCGTTCCACAAGCTGGCCCCATTGCTGACAACTGGAGTATGTTTTTCCATCCTCATGTGTGACTACAACTTTGTGCTGGTGCTCTGGCACTCTCCAGCTCACCAAGTTCACCTCGAGAGTTCTAGGGTGGTCCCAAATTGCAACTTGAATATGCTCCAAAAAGTCACGCCTGAATCTGCAAGGTATGATCTGTAAAAAAAAAAGAAGTACACATTTTTAGTACAAATTTATTGTCAGTTTTCAAAAAGTAGATTGACCTAAAGTATATACCAATCTGTTTTCAAACCCCTCTGGTAGAACAATGGTAAATTTCGTGTTCATGCACTCCTTGTAGCCACACTGTTCACATACATCCATTGCCTGCAGTGGTGCGTTCCATACACTGAATTCAGATACACATCTAACCATTTACCATTCAAAAGCCAACTTAAATCTAACAATGTACATCTAATTTTGGTGGCTGAATAAACTTAAATCTAACAATGAAAATCTAATTCCTAAGTCGATCTACATCTAAAATCACAATAATAGGGCTCCTTTGATTCATATGATAGGAAAAGTGTAGGGATAGGAAACTTGTAGGATTGGTATGGTATGGCCAAATGATTCCTATGAGAAGAGCATTTTCCTTTGATTGTGTGAAGGAATTTTTCCATGAGGTTGGACCTAATGTTTTTTTCCTATAGGATTTGTACTACAAGATTTCTACGGGAATATTTCCTATAGGATATGATCCTGTGAATCAAACAAGCAATATAGGAAAAATTCCTATAGGATCTAATCCTACAAAATTCCTATAGCATTCCTATGAATCAAAGAGTAACATATAACTCAATCTACATCTAAACCTAACAATGAAAGGTACGGCGGCCGGGGAAACTTACCTGCGGCGCGACGGCTGGACGGCGCGAGGACGACGGTGGCGGTTGCGGCGGCGTTTGTCGCGGCGTCGTTCCGCCGGTGTCGGTGGGGGATCTGGGGGCGGAGAGGGCTAGCCGTGGCGGCGGTGGGGAATCGGGGGGTGGAGAGGGAGAGGACTCGAGTTCGTGTGTGTGTAGCAGTTGGTGTGCGTGTAGCAATCGATTAAATTAGAGTATAAACGGTTTTCCTCAAAATTTTCATCATGTGAACGTGCCTCCACATTTGATCTTTCGTAAATTGGTCCTTAATGATGAAGCCAATGATAAACCGTGCCCAACACATTTGATTCCCTCATCCTGGTTAAATGTTGTCGCACCGTGGTGTCGCATGCTGGTGTCGGTTCGTCCGGTCGTTGCGAGGCACCTAGGCGACGGATCGTCAAGGATGGTGGTGAGGGTGTGTTTGGGAGAAATCCTTGTCGGAGTACCGATATTAGAGCGGTGTCGCCATCGGGTGGCATCCTCCCTTCATGAAGGGCATCACGTCTACCCTGCATCCGCCGCCCCGATGTGCTGGGGGAAACCCTAGAAGCGCGACTATCCATGTTGAAGGTGTTGATTGGTATTTGACGTCCCGGTGCTAGCAGCTTGGTTGTAGTTTGTAGGTGGCGCAGTGGTCGTTTCGTTGATCCACTTGCGTCTCCTTTTCTTTTCTTCTTTTGCGTTTATTGGTTGTCGCCTCAGCCGGCGTTGTATCAAAACTGTTGCACCGGGTGGTTGCTATATTAATATAGCGGTGGTTCAGCCTATTTCGCCAGAGCATGGGGAGAATATCCTGTGATACTAGCCCTCTTGCATGCTACCATGGTACCGTTTCGAATAAATGAAGTTTTGGTGATTCAAAAAAATCTAGGAAAAATCACGAGTAGAGTTACAACAATGTGTAATAATTTTATGTCCAGATACGAAAGTAATATTGACTAACCAAAAAGACAAATCCAAATGTGAATATATAGTGCATATTTGCTGATTTGTACTTTTTGTTTCTCAATGTGTAGGTCGAATTTGGACCTGGTTATTTTTTACATTATGTACACAAATTCTTTGGGAACATTAATAATTTTTTCCGGAATTTTATGAAACATCTATAGTTGATTTTTTTAAATGGTAGCATGGGAGAACAAGGGGCTAGTATCACTGGATATTTTTTCCATTGAGCATGTGTGGTTTGCACCCTTGTTTACATTTTTATGAGTCATATGGTAAAGCAAAAATGGTAAAGCTCAGCATAAAAATCAAAATGACATCATGAAAGTAGTAAAACTAAAAGAACATAACATTTAAATTGTGTGAGAATTCAACAATCTAATATAGAGTCTTAACACGGTTTTTATATTGTAGCAACGGGGCTGCATGCATATAGTTGCACACAGAAACCATCAATATCACTGCATTCCTATTACAGACCAACTTCAGGGACATGGGTAGCAAACAAGTAGAGCCCTTCAGCGCACTGGTATAGCAATAACAGCATCTTGTCACCCTGTTTGAGATGACTTTCCTTCGCCATGAACTCTTTCCACCCGCTGACGCACAAGCGACCATCAAGATCAGAAATTGAATATGTCGATGTCACCTCAGTTCTCGGGTAGCAAACAATAGTGATTGTACCATTTCTTGCCATATGTGCAGGAATCAGACGGCTTGGGATTTTCTGTTGCATGCAAAGACTTATAGTCAAGAAAAAAGCTATCGGGAAATAATCATGTTAAAAGAAAGGAAAATAGAACAAGTGTACACGTATTACTTTGCGCATAAGAGAAGATGTGTTCTTAAAGATTTACCACATGTTTATTGAAGTTCTCGATGTTTGTCCAATTCAGAGTATGCAGCACCCCGACAACCAATTCTGCTTCCTCATACTCTCCAGCTCTGTGGAATAGAACAGTGTAATCCAAGTTTTCAACAGCGTCGATCACCGTCTCCATCATCCTCCAGTTAATCATGGTCCCATCAGTGCTAGAGAGTGAGTCAACAATGTGACGCCTCTCAGGGGACATGTGGTAGTATGCTGTAAAAATGTAATACGCCTGAAATTAGTGGATTACACATGCCGCAACCAAGTAATATATTAATGTTTATGTGCACAACATAATTTTTTTGTATTAAGTAAGAACTTACACGGATGGGTGATTGGGTCATTTCCGGTTATGACCTCAGTTTGGCCTCTTTGTGTGTCGGTCTTGAAAACAAGCTCCATACCAACTTCAAGTTTGTAAACCCTACAAAATTCTTTCCAGTAATTTCCCTTCAGAAAGGTTATCCCGTCGATGTTGCTAAGCTCAACTATAAACGAGAATCCTTCCTTGGTAATCAGTATGGCTTGAAAATTTCTGTCCTCCATAGGGAAAACAGCATGCATTCTTAAGAAATATTGTCTGATGTAGCAGGGGATCACCTAAATAAGAGCATGTATTTTATTAAATTATGAGCAAGTAGTAAATTGGACTTACTAAAAGTAGATATATCCTACAAGAGTAGCTATTTGTAATTTTTCCTATAATTGGACATTGAAGCAATAGTCCTGTACTGCAAATAACTGAACATGCACTCATAGTTTCAGAAAGGTACCCTTCAAGTATTGAAATTGCATGTAGGTAGTTCATAAAAAAAACACGTCCATAACTACTAGAGATCACAGTCCCAAAAAAATTTGCTAGCTAGATCAGCTACGTATATTACATCAATGATTAACACATGACACAATGACTACTAGCTAGGACCGGTAGATATGCTACGTATATTACATGTGAATAATCACGAAAAATCCAAATCCAATTTGTACATGAGTAGATTAGAATCCTTACCGTCTTCTCCTCAAATCCCTCTACAAGGGTTATGACGAAATAATCAGTCGTCATGTCATCACTGCCACACATCCCTAGTTTGTCAAAACAAACTGGACACTGCGAGAAAAAACGAACAAAAACGATCAGATCTGGTGTGATAATCACGATCAAAGATGCAAAAGGATGCGTAAGATCAGTTGGCACGTCTTTGGTTGGCTTCATGATCGAAGTGGAGGTGCGCCGCCGGTAGACTAAAAATTCTAGGTCAAACTTGTGCGGAAGGGCAGGCGGCGGCGAACACGTGGCGAGGGAGGCGTGTGAAGTCGGCGGTTTTCTGTGGGATAATGATTACACGCACGCTGCCTTAGGTCAGGCCGTAGACTAGCTGTTTTGATGGGACAAATCGTGGGCCGCGCTGGCCATTGTGTATTTAGTACATTAAAAATATGCTTATTAGTTTGGGCCCACAAACAAGTGAGTACTATGGGACAAATCGTGGGCCGCGCTGGCCATTGTGTAGGTTTAGTAGGTCTATGTACACACACGGCACAGGTGCTTCCCAATTTTTTTCTATCGATTTCACACGGAAACCACTTCGAGTCTGCTCCGTACAGAATTAATATAATACTCCCCTGTACTTCCATTCGTATTCACCACTGCATCTCTTCCAACCGCTGCACTCCAGTCTCTTCTTCTTCCATCCTGTCCCCTCTCTTCTTCTTCCAAGAATGGACGAACAGAAGTATTTCTGCCGCACGATTAAGGTCCCCATCCATGGCGAGGAAAGCATCGACGTCACGTACACCAACGACCCTGCCGAGCTGCAGCGTGTCGTAGACATGTACGAGCAGTGGATTGATAGCGGAGAAGAAAGGTTCATGGGGCTCGATTTCGAGTACACATCCCACCAGGTTGATATCGAGAAGAAGGTCGCCGTCCTTCAGCTTGCATTACGCCGCCACGTCCTGGTGTACCATCACTCCAGGTTAAAGTCATTTTTCCTCTTGTTTTCTGCAACTAGTACTCATCTGCTCCGCCGCCATGTTCTTGTGATTGCTATTTGGTTATTCCTGGTTCTTGTGATTGGTGTTACTGCTACTTTTTCCTCTTTTTTTGGGCAACTAGTACTCATCTAGATTTTCTGCAACTAGTACTCATCCAGACATGCATGCGTAACAGTTTTCTCACGCACTTTTTTCGGATAGGAGGGAGTAGTACTTTTCTAAACTCTTGTTACTTGTGTACTTCAGTGATGACTCGTGGCAATCTGCGACGCTGGCTGATCTTTTTCGTTTTGGCGGCGTCAAATTTGCAAGTGTTGACACCAACAACGACAAGAAAATGTTTGCGAGAACCTGGAATTTTTCTATTCCAAAAGAAAATTATGAGGATATCCAAGATTTATACTTTCATGTGTTCAAAGAAAAGAAAGTTGGAATGGCTACCATGGCAGCAAAATTTATTGATCCCGTCTACAAAAACATGAAGAAGAAGGATTACCGGTGGCACAACTACTGGGACAACCAAATGCTAGACATGGAACACATCACCTGCTGCAATTGATGGGTTCCTCTCCCTAGAGTTGTACCATAAGCTCAAACCCATGAGTGACGCCAAGAAGGCCGAGGAGGGAGGCAGATCAAGGAGGGCGAGGGCGACCCACACTTGGCACTAGATCACCTGCTGCGGCGTAGTATATATGCTACTTTTGTTCTTTGTAATTAGAGTATATGTAAATTTATCCGAGTAGTACATATGCTACTTTTGAGCTATGGATTAATCTTGGTACTTTTGTTCATATTGCAAGTGCTATATCTAACTAGTAGTGCAAATTATGCTACGTGAAGTCTGGTTTGAACTCAATGACAACTCTCCTCGCTGGCGGTGTTCGAGTAGTTCCCTCCTCGAGGCAGAACTAGTCCTGCCGCCATTCTCCTTTGGGTGGTTCGACGACTAGGGATGTCAAGATGGAGTTTGTTATTCCTAAGAGGCACCAGCATCTGTGGCGACGCGGCTCTGATCTTTGTTTAGGAAAGGCCTTCTCTTGTGTTTGTTTTTTGAGTCTGTGGGACAGTTCTCGGACTAGCCGGTGTGGAGTGGTGTAAGTGATAGTGTTGCTCGCAACGAACTGTCAAGTTCATGTACTCAAACCACTATCTCCTATAAAAATCAGGTGCCAATTGCGTGCCCTCCAAAAAAGAAACAACTCTTTAACAATATTAATAAGCTCTGCTAAACGATAACATAAAAAGGACATAATGTTTCACATAGTGCATCATGCAGCAGTACTGGAAGCAACACATAGTTTAAACAAAAGAAACATTGTCTTCACAGGCACAACTTAGAAGATCTTGTGAACTGGGCCAGCTTCCATGGGATCAGGTATGAGTGGAATGAGTCTATTCACCTTACGGAAGGTGACTTGTTCTCCCTCCCACTCGTACCTCTTCCCGTGACACCTTAGCACATCCTGTCTACGCATCTTGATGTAAAGATACGCGGAGTCTCCCTCTTCGTGAGACTGGACAATGCGCCAGTTGGTAGTACCCAACTTGCTAAGGAGTACACGCGAAACCATGAAAGACGATGGTCGCTGGTTCGGCTTTACCATTGCTTGAAGAACAAAGTCGGTGTGCACCCCCTTTTGCTCCTTTAGCTGAAGTATCACCAGATTGGAGACATGGACGTTGCAAGCTGATTTTTCATCAACATTTGGTGATGTTGGAGGTACTTCTTCAAATCTTCATCATCTTCTCCAGAGCCTCCATCCCCAGAACCATGACCATCTGACAAGGCCAGTCCGCCATCAGATGACTCTTCTTCAACTCTCGGCTCCTAAAATGCAATAAAGCCAATATGTTAACTGAAAACTGAAGTTGCTCATTCGTTTTTAACTTTTATATCATTTATTGCCGAAGAATTCAAATGGATATGAAATGTGCAACCTATACTAAACCTAGTATCATAACCAAATCTGATAATTAGAATCCATGTAGGCATGCACGTTTAATTAACCTAAAAGCTACTGTGACCAATTATTACAGAATGAGATATGAAATTGCAGATGAAATAATTTGAAGATTAACCCAAAAAAGGTTGTAACACCATAAATAGGAGAATCTAGGATGATAACACGCTACACAATTATTTCAACATTAGATATGAAGTTGCAGTTGTAATTATTACATGATGAGATATAAAATGGCATTCGAACTAATGTAAATAACACTTGAGAAATAAAACAATAAAATTAAAAAGCAAAATCGATCTACTCCCTCTTCTTTGAATAAAAGACCACTATCAAAAGTAAAATTTCTATGTATGCAAGACCGCTATCTCTTCCAAAGAGGAATTTATTTCGATTCTACCACATAGAATGGTGCTAATTGATGTCAATGTGCCATGCAACCATAGAGTAATATGCCCCAGTATTTCATAACAAAAACAGATAATTAAAATCTTGCGGATCAAATTACCCAAGCTATATTCATTGAATTTTAATTAAACAAAGTACAGAGTGTACAATTATTACAAAATGAGATATGAAATTGAAGTTGAAATAATGTGAAGATTACTGCAACCCAAAAAAAGGTTGTAACACCATAAATAGGAGAATCTAGGATGATAACACACTATACAATTATTTCAACATTAGATATGAAGTTGCAGTTGTAATTATTACATGATGAGATATAAAATGGCATTTGAACTAATGTAAATAACAGTTGAGAAATAACAGAATAATATTTGAAAGCAAAATCGATCTACTCTCTCTTTCTTTGAATACAAGGCCACTATCAAAAATACAATTTCTATGTATGCTAGACCGCTAACTCTTGCAATGAGGAATTTTTTTCGATTCTACCACATAGAATGGTGCTCATTGATATGCAACCATAGAGTAATATGCCCCAGTATTTCATAACAAAAACAGATACTCCCTCCGATCCATACTAATAGTCGCTAAATCGGATGTATCTAGCACTAAAATATGTCTAGATACATCCGATTTAGCGACCATTAATATGGATCGGAGGGAGTAACTAAAATCTTGCGCATCAAATTACCCAAGCTATATTAATTGAATTTTATTAAAACATAGTACAGAGTGTACAATTATTAGAAAATGAGATATGAAATTGAAGTTGAAATAATGTGAAGATTATTGCAACCCAAAATAGGTTGTAACATCATAAATAGGAGAATCTAGGATGATAAAACACTGTACAATTATTTGAACATTACATATGAAGTTGCAGTTGTAATTATTACATGATGAGATATACAATGGCATTTGAACTAATGTAAATAACAGGTGAGAAATAAAATTGCCTAGGCACACACGTGCATATATACCAGGTTGTGCTCCAATCCATCAAAAAATAAAAGAAATTTCCTAGGCACACACGTGCATGCAATTTCCTAGGCACACACATAGAGGTTTCTATCTTAGTTCTCTCAACACTCACAGAAGTCACAACTCACAACCAAAATAAGTGGCAAACATGAACAACCACATAGTGCAAAGCAAAATCGATCTACTACCAGTCTGTGAATACAAGGGCATTATCAAAAATACATGGCAAGTTCACTAAAAATAGATCTACTACCTCAGTCGGCGCGGCAGTCGGTGCAGCGGGCGGCGCGGCGTTCGGAGCGTTGGTCAGCTTAGCGGAGATGGCCCCCCACATGGCGTATTCAGCTGATTGGTCGTAGCTTTCGTCAATCTCCTTGTACGCAGCCTCGAGGTCAGATGGCACGGCAGCGTGGGATGGGCCATCTTCGCCCGAAGCAGCAGCCACTGTACCAGAGCTGGCCGCGGCTGGGACGACAGCAGAAGATGGCTCGCCGACGACGGACGCCACCTCATTACCTTCCTCGGCGTCGAAGCTTTCACGTGATCTCTTCATAGCGGATGGGAAGGGCAGGGGAACCGTCGAGGGTTTTGCGGTGGAAGTGGAGGGGAGGATGCGTTTTTTGGGGAAAAGTTGATGCAGAGACAGAGGAAGGAAGGAAGTGGATATGCGTCAAACCGTGTATTTATGGAGTTTCCCTTTTGCTCTCCCTCTGACGCAATGTGCACGCGTGAATCTAGGGTTTCTTTTTGTATAGTTGTTTTTCCATATTTTTTGCACAAAAATGGTTAAAATTGAAGACTAAAATTGAAGACAAAAATGGCTTACATTCTCATCTCTGCTGTTTTTCAGGCATCTTAGGTGGAAGGGAACACTGTTCTGGACCGAAAGTGCCCGGAAACGGCTACGACATAAGATTGGTAGGCAGCTTGAGAATGGAAGCGGCTTTTTGAGATCCCACACGTGCAATGTTGCTGAAATGAAGCGAGGTTCTTGGAATGCATCATGATTTCGACTTTGGGCATGGGAAACAACAAGTTGGCCAAGGAAATCCCCGTTTTCGGCCGTTCCTTCCGCTTTCGAAGGCAATATAAAACCAGATCACGCATCGCCCACTCATGGGCAGGGTAACAAGGTGCAGTGTTGCATGTTGAGTGAGTTGCTTGGAGTGGGTTGTAAGGATGCCCCAGGTGTCGAGGCTGGCATGCAAGAGCGAGAAGCGGCGAGAATAGTCCCGGTTAACGTCGGGTGCTTCGACGCCACCCAGCGCAACGACGGCACCATACAAGTCCTGCAATGGGGTTCAAGCATTTTGTGTGGGCCCACATTCTCATCTCTGCTGTTTTCCAGGCATCCTAGATGGAAGGGAACACTGTTCTGGACCGAAAGTGCCCGGAAACGGCTACGACATAAGATTGGTAGGCAACTTGAGAATGGAAGCGGCTTTTTGAGATCCCACACGTGCAATGTTGCTGAAATGAAGCGAGGTTCTTGGAATGCATCATGATTTCGACTTTGGGCATGGGAAACAACAAGTTGGCCAAGGAAATCCCCGTTTTCGGCCGTTCCTTCCGCTTTCGATGGCAATATAAAACCAGATCACGCATCGCCCACTCATGGGCAGGGGTAACAAGGTGCAGTGTTGCATGTGGAGTGAGTTGCTTGGAGCGGGTTGTAAGGATGCCCCAGGTGTCGAGGCTGGCATGCAAGAGCGAGTAGCGGCGAGAATCGTCCCGGTTAACCTCAGGTGCTTCGACGCCACCCAGCGCAACGACGGCACCATACAAGTCCTGCAATGGGGTTCAAGCATTTTGTGTGGGCCCACATTGCCATGTGTGGCTTACATTCTCATCTCTGCTGTATTCCAGGCATCCTAGGTGGAAGGGAACAATGTTCTGGACCGAAAGTGCCCGGAAACGGCTACGACATAAGATTGGTAGGCAACTTGAGAATGGAAGCGGTCCCACACGTGCAATGTTGCTGAAATGAAGCGAGGTTCTTGGAATGCATCATGATTTCGACTTT
Organism: Alopecurus myosuroides; assembly: GCA_028641055.1. Taxonomy (NCBI): domain Eukaryota; kingdom Viridiplantae; phylum Streptophyta; class Magnoliopsida; order Poales; family Poaceae; genus Alopecurus; species Alopecurus myosuroides. Next base: position 600,062,223 of record CM054057.1, on the reverse strand, counting down.
GGGCATGGGAAACAACAAGTTGGCCAAGGAAATCCCCGTTTTCGGCCGTTCCTTCCGCTTTCGAAGGCAATATAAAACCAGATCACGCATCGCCCACTCATGGGCAGGGGTAACAAGGTGCAGTGTTGCATGTGGAGTGAGTTGCTTGGAGTGGGTTGTAAGGATGCCCAAGGTGTCGAGGCTGGCATGCAAGAGCGAGAAGCGGCGAGAATCGTCCGGGTTAACGTCCGGTGCTTCGACGCACCCAGCGCAACGGCGGCACCATACAAGTCCTGCAATGGGGTTCAAGCATTTTGTGTGGGACCACATTGCCAAGTGTGGCTTACATTCTCATCTCTGCTGTATTCCAGGCATCCTAGGTGGAAGGGAACAATGTTCTGGACCGAAAGTGCCCGGAAACGGCTACGACATAAGATTGGTAGGCAACTTGAGAATGGAAGCGGCTTTTTGAGATCCCACACGTGCAATGTTGCTGAAATGAAGCGAGGTTCTTGGAATGCATCATGATTTCGACTTTGGGCATGGGAAACAACAAGTTGGCCAAGGAAATCCCCGTTTTTGGCCGTTCCTTCCGCTTTTGAAGGCAATATAAAACCAGATCACGCATCGCCCACTCATGGGCAGGGGTAACAAGGTGCAGTGTTGCATGTGGAGTGAGTTGCTTGGAGTGGGTTGTAAGGATGCCCCAGGTGTCGAGGCTGGCATGCAAGAGCGAGAAGCGGCGAGAATCGTCCGGGTTAACGTCCGGTGCTTCGACGCCACCCAGCGCAACGGCGGCACCATACAAGTCCTGCAATGGGGTTCAAGCATTTTGTGTGGGCCCACATTGCCAAGTGTGGCTTACATTCTCATCTCTGCTGTATTCCAGGCATCCTAGGTGGAAGGGAACAATGTTCTGGACCGAAAGTGCCCGGAAACGGCTACGACATAAGATTGGTAGGCAACTTGAGAATGGAAGTGGCTTTTTGAGATCCCACACGTGCAATGTTGCTGAAATGAAGCGAGGTTCTTGGAATGCATCATGATTTCGACTTTGGGCATGGGAAACAACAAGTTGGCCAAGGAAATCCCGTTTTCGGCCGTTCCTTCCGCTTTCGAAGGCAATATAAAACCAGATCACGCATCGCCCACTCATGGGCAGGGTAACAAGGTGCAGTGTTGCATGTGGAGTGAGTTGCTTGGAGTGGGTTGTAAGGATGCCCCAGGTGTCGAGGCTGGCATGCAAGAGCGAGAAGCGGCGAGAATCGTCCGGGTTAACGTCCGGTGCTTCGACGCCACCCAGCGCAACGGCGGCACCATACAAGTCCTGCAATGGGGTTCAAGCATTTTGTGTGGGCCCACATTGCCAAGTGTGGCTTACATTCTCATCTCTGCTGTATTCCAGGCATCCTAGGTGGAAGGGAACAATGTTCTGGACCGAAAGTGCCCGGAAACGGCTACGACATAAGATTGGTAGGCAACTTGAGAATGGAAGCGGCTTTTTGAGATCCCACACGTGCAATGTTGCTGAAATGAAGCGAGGTTCTTGGAATGCATCATGATTTCGACTTTGGGCATGGGAAACAACAAGTTGGCCAAGGAAATCCCCGTTTTCGGCCGTTCCTTCCGCTTTCGAAGGCAATATAAAACCAGATCACGCATCGCCCACTCATGGGCAGGGGTAACAAGGTGCAGTGTTGCATGTGGAGTGAGTTGCTTGGAGTGGGTTGTAAGGATGCCCCAGGTGTCGAGGCTGGCATGCATCATGTCGTCTAGCTTTCTGTAAAACTATCGTCGAATCTATGAATTTGAGCATATTTCAACGAGTTCGCGTTTTTTAATTAATTTTGAGTATTTCTGAACACAATCACGAGCCAGAATGTAGATTAAAAGCGAAAAGAATGTTTGAATAATGTTGTATGATGCATGTTGAACTAAGTCATTCCAAAATTTTGGGAAAATGTGCTTCAAATGGGGTCATAAGCTAGGGCAAATCACATATAACAGCATTGTGCGTTGGATTCATGTCAATTTGATATATTTTTTTGAATTATTAAAGCTCATTTGAAACCATCGCTCTATTCTCATGAGAAATGTGCTCCAAATGAGGTCTGAAGCTAGGGTAGACACCCCCGTTTGAAATTTCATGAAAAAATCGACTATATCACATATAACAACATTGTGCGTTGAATTCATGTCATTTTGAATTTTTTTGAATTATTTATGCTCATTTGCAACCATCGCTCAATTCTCGTGAGAAATGTGCTTCAAATGAGGTCCGAAGCTAGGGTAAATACCCCCATTTGTGCTTCAACATTTTTTGGCATATTTTCTAAATCAACCAAATGAATTTCCTAGACATCTATTCTACATGTATAGTGTAAATCTGAAGTTTCATTATGTCTTGAATAATTCTTCTATTTTTTATTTTTTATTTAAATAACATGGTTTAATAGAAAAATCATATGTAAAACTGATAAAAATCATCGCTGTAGTAAATCTGAAGTTTCATTATATTTTTTATAAATAACATGGTTTATAATACTTAACAGCAAAGAAATCATATGTAGAACCATCGATCCCTGTGACCAACGTACCAACCAATCAGAGCGCAGAACGAACGTCTAGCGGATCGATGTGGCTGCGAGCGCATCCGTCCGATGCAGAAGAAGAAAATAGTTAACGTCGCGTCGCATTTGCAGCAGCCCTGCACGCCTTGTTTCAGAAACACGAGTCGCGTCGCATTTGCAGCGACGCAGCCCTCCACGCCTGGTTCAGAAACAAGTACGAGTCGCGTCGCATTTGCAGCGACGCAGCCCTCCACGCCTAGTTTTCACAAGATACGCATCAATGCATATCAGCTAGCGAGGAGACTTTGGACTTTCTTCTCTTCTTTAATACAAGCATGCAACGTCGAATCACATCGACTGACGAATGCACACGCGCTCGTACTCCGTGTCACTAGCTGTCCGGCCTACGCCTACGCCTATGCCTGTTCTACACCGCTTTGACCATGCACGACTCTTCTACACTTCATTATCCAAAGTGTTCACACAGTTTGCTTCATCTACCCAAATAAATTCACGCGTCTAATCGTGTCTTTAAATAGTCCTTCACTCGTCCTCCATATTCTCATCCCTCTCCAGCCCTTTGCCTCTCTCTCCTTCAAGCCCTAACAATGTCTTCGTACTCACTCCCTTCAAGCCCGGAGTCGGTCTCCGACGAGGACAACCACCCCAAGGCTCGGCCTTGGTACGAGGCCGAGTGGCAGCCGGAGGACGTCCTGCCCATCGTGCTTCCCGTCGACGACTCTCCCCAACGGGAGCGATCGCCGACGCCGCCCTTCGTCCACCGCCCCGTCCCTTCCCTCACCACCAAGACGTCGACATCTCCCCCAGGACGAACCTCCGCCTCAAGAGACTGGAGCGGCTGGAGGCGAAGGAGTTGAAGGCGCAGGAGAAGAAGGAGGCAAAGGAGGAGGCGAAGGCCCTCCGGGCCAGGATCAAGCGGTCCCGTGAGAGGCAGGAGGAGAGGATGCGGGCGAGAACCACCGCGCCCGCGTCAACAAGGAGATGGAGATCCGGGCGGCGGAGTGGCCGCGGAAGTAGGGCGGCGCCGGAGGGCGGGAAGGGCTCCCGCATGCAAAGCGGGAGCAGTTAGGGCTAGCATTTTTTTTTAGTTAAATGTAATGTTTCTCGGGCCCCACTGAATATATGTAAAGTGGGGCCAGTTATCCTCTCTTAAGTATGTTTAATTATATATAAGCCCTATATATAAAGTTATGTTCTTATATTTGTCCAAATGTACCCACTGTTTAAAAGTTTTTTCCTTTCTAATCATCGCTTTAAAATCTGCACATTGTAAACAAAATTTATATATAAGAGATGTGCTGCATTATGTTTTCTAAGATAACATAAAAATTTGAGTTGAGCACAGTATATATTTATATTATTAATACGAATAATTTGATGGTTTAATAAATGGATAATGCGTAGTCTGCATGTAGTGATTAATAAATATAAATGAATAATGTCTACATGTTGACATTGGGCCTCATGTGACATTCGGCCGCAAGGAACGGTCAACAGTGGGGCCCACATGCAGCGCCAACCGTCAACAGGTGGGGCCCACATGCAGCGCCAAGGCTCAACAGCTGGGGCCCATAGGCCGCGCCAACGGTTCTATGATGGGTCCCACAGGTCAGGATCCTAACGGGGGCCGAAAGTAACGGTGGGAGCAGCGAAAGGAGTCCTTGCGCACTGACTAGGGGCAAAACTGAGGTCGATTCGGCGCTAGGGGTAAAACGGAGGTCGTGGTGCCAACTAGGGCTGGAATTAAAACTCAAAACTCGCGAGT